>JAGXCT010037263.1:101192-111658 GCA_022495035.1 Philopotamus ludificatus | reverse complement strand
AGGAATCCTGCGACCCCCCAGAGGGCCGCGGCCCATAATTTGGGAAGCACTGCTATATTTGACACAAATTGACCTCAAGCCTCAATCAATTCCAATTTTTGTTGTTGTGATGATTCACTTGTGTCTGACGTATTTTGACATTGGTAGCCATATTGGACGCTTATTTTATTATTGACTGGTGAAGATGTTCGACATGTTTTTTTGATGTATACCGCGGGATTTCTTCTTATTGACGACGTTTTACAAATTAAGAATATAAAGACGAAAAATGGGTTCCAAAAGATTAGATAACGCGCAAAAATGTATTAGATGTTGATGAATAAATAAAGATTTTTTATGAATAATCTTGTATGGTAAAAATCCAAGAAATTTTGAAAATAATATATTCATGTATTACATTGATTCAATCTTACTGTGAATATATGTAGAATACACACGTGTATGTATGTGTATATAATAGATACCTTCGTAGATTCTCGCTCCATAAACAACAATACATTGTAGCATGTCATGTCAGTAGTCAGATCACATGTTGCTATACCAGGCTGATGCCGTACGTATATACACCTGTATCAGTTGATTGATACTTATACGGTATAAATAAAATATGTATGTACGTCTTCGCTTGATTTCTTCATCCTCTCCGTCTCGAGCAGAATCGAGTTTTTTTTTTTTTTTAACAAAAATGGTTTTTGGACATCCGATCCATATGTTTGGTAAAAACTAGGGTTTAATTGGATTTTCGATTTTCTTTAGAAGTTTCATTCTCATTTAAATAAGGTCATATGTGACCCCTATAAAATTCTATCGCAAACACGGGTCACATTCCCGAAACTCAGCAGTGTCTTCCCCAAATTCGCATGTCCACTTTAAAAAAAGGATATTGGAAATTGAAATTGCTAAACGGATCCGTTTCGCGCCGAGTGTGTTTGGTTGGCATGCGTGTTTTTTGGTGCATTACGAGCCCATGAATATTTCATAATGCACAACTACTACATCCACGACCCAGGTATGTATGCACACCAGAGGATTCATTCATTTGCTGTTGAGGTGTTCCCATTAGTGCTGTTGAGACGCCTCACCGGCAGTATATCATTTTCGTACCAGCGGCAGATAGTTTATGGCCAGGGGGGCTCAACTCTATGACGTTATGGTCGCATGTTTCAATTTCGACACGCTCCATATAAATTATGGATCTAAATTTGTTTTGTGGATGGTTATTTATGGGTTGGCAAAATTTAGGGTCACAATGTGGTACGAAAATCTTCAATAAATCGTGTTAGTATGCGACGCACGTTAATAATTTGTATACCTCTGACGATTATTAAGCCCTTGTAAAAACGCAAGCGGATTTATGCACGAGTTTCGAGTGAGAAAAATGAATCTGGTTATTGCACCGGAATGCATCTGAGAAATGTAGCCATTGAAATGAATCACGATTATAGCAGCTTTTCATAAGCAAATTCTTTTGTGTTTTTAGGCATTTTAATTAACGATTTTGTGAGCATTGTCTGATTATGTATAATCAATGTATTTTTTTTTACATATTATTATAAGATTAGAACGGCATTAGATAATTTAAAAGTGATGGATTGTAATTGTATACAATTACGTACATATAATAATTAAATAAAACCTTAACCATTTATAGGTAGGAATATTTTTTTCAGTTTGTTTTAATTATTTAAAATGTTGTGTATCATTGTTAATAATGATGACGCAAATATTTATTATAATAAAATATTTGTACTTGGTCTTAGTTTCTGTATACATATGTAACCGAGTAAAAATATTAAAATAACTAATAATCTCCAGAAAATAATCAATTTTTGATTTTTCTTTAAACGTAAATTTATTTTTATTTATTAAATACAAATAAAATAATTATTTTTATTTTTTACATGAGCATTGACCTTTATTTCATGCCGCAATGTATTATATATTTACGAAATATGTAATTTGATCTTGAAAATGTAGCTTTTAGTTAGTAAAAACAGCGTTATTAAAGGAACCGCTATAGAAGAGACAGTCGCACACATCGCTCTATAGCAGGAATCACTGTAGAAGGGTTGACAGCATTTATTTACTTTCTGTTTTTTTATATTGTAAAAAAAATATTTCGTATAATGTACCAGATAGAGAGAATAGTTATATTATATATTATCATTTAATCGATCCGTCACAGAAGCACAAACACAACTGCGTCGTCCGAAGGGGGTCAATTTATAATGGAATATAAGCATTTCAAGTTTCAAGAATTTTTCGCTAAAATAAAATATAATAGTTATTCATAATATGCTTCATAATTTGGTCGATATTTTGTATTTTTCTATTAATCAATATAACGCGTAAGTGACACGCACACTCGGCGATGTATAGCTTCAGACTGAGTTCTCGGTCTGGAGCTAGACATTGTGTCACTCGCACTCACACATCGTATCGGATGCGAGCGATAAAAAACATCGTGCCAACAGAAGCGAATATTGTTGTTTTTTTTTGCAATTACTGACAATAAAGGTCAATGATTATTTATAATATTATTTTTTTAGACAAATACAAAAAGTTTGTAACATGTAGGATTTAATTAGGATTTAATTAATAGGTTAGGTTAGGTTAGGTTAGGTTAGGTTTAATAAAACCTAGTAGTTCGAAGGATCACTATTCGATAAAGTAAAACCCGTATATTTTTCATTTTTATCTAGTTTTTATCTAATTAAAAAAAGCGTAAAAAGTACTCGGAAAATTTAAAATAGTGTAAATATTGTTAGCTAATATTTTTATTCTTTTTTTTATCTATATCTTATTTTAATATGAATTTAAAGTTTTGTATTAAATCCTCTCGATATCATCAGCTAATTAAAAAGCATTTTTTTAAACTTTTTTGAAGAATATTTCATTATATTAACGAATATTGAGATTCTATCAAAAAATAATAATTGTCCGTATCCAGGATTGCCTAATTTTTTTTTATTAATTGCTGATTTCGTTCACACTGCTGTATAATCAGGATATGGTTTAATAACAGGTTTTCCACTGTAATTGTATTCAAAGGTCAATAAAAATCAATTTAAATATTTTAAATACGTGAGTAATGCATCTTTAAAAAAATGTATACAATTATAGTCAAGATTGTATTGCTTCATGGATTCGAGTATTTAGCTGTCCTTTTAAGAACAACGCAGATTCGTACAGACAGTTTTAGTTTTTGTCGTGGTAACCTTTAAATTTTTAGCGCTGGCGTTGTACCTTATATGAAATAATTAAACTTAGTTGTAATATTTTGAGTAAATCTTATTCTTAGTTTTATCCCTAAGTGGTCAGTAAATTTTTAGTGACCCGCGAGGTCGTGGCCCCCGACAAAATCGGCCATCCATGCTAGAGCGCCTCGGTGCTAGCTAATCCATTGTTTTGCAAGAGCCACTGCAGGTAACACCCATCACCTAGAAATATGTAATATCAACGCCGACATGTGTACAGTCTGAGGCGAGATATGTGTGTCCCGATAGTGGGAAGGTTGCGTGTATTGTCAAAACCATTGCCGAATAATAAGAATGCGTACGTTAATTTATGGGCGTCTGCGAAAACGACACGGGATGTTTATGTTTGCAACGATAATATTTCGGAGGCAGATCAGGGCCACGATGTTCAAGGAACAAAGATATCGATACGTAGTGTTGCATTATTAAAAAGAATCTCCGTCGGACGAAAGTGCGAATGGAGATTGCCGAATTTCATTCCGCAAACACTCATTACCAAATCAACATATGAACTGGTATACCATCGTTTATTGTTTTTATTATACGGCTTCTGGTGAAATTTTGCGATGTGTGGACCAAATCCGCGGATAATGCAAACAATGCAATCGGTCCAGACTGCATTGTTTCAGATTTTTTAATTAAACGTAAAATACATTGCGCGTTCCGTATATTGGCAAAGTGCTGAATAATTAATAACGCGCCGAAATCCAATATGTATTTTTGCAATGTTTATGACGTGGATATACGGCCCGAGGATATTATCCGCGATTTTTTTCCCAATTATATAAAATTAAAATGTATTAGGCCCTCGGGGAATGTTAAACGAAATCATGGGGGAGTGTAAAATTAATTTCAGTTATTTAAGCGTAATAATATCAGCCGATCTTTTGTATGCTAAATTCATGGCGTGAATTAATTATTTTTTAAGGCCAAAAATTATAGAATAGGATATTCGAGCATAGTGAGGTTGTTATGTCATACGTAAGATAATTTTATGGAGTGATGAGCTCATTTAAATATTAATCATGCCATATGATATGAATATGTCGACATTATATTATTCATTCCTGCTGCTGTACTGTAGGTACGCAGACGTATGACTTATCTATTAATATGAAGATTGATAAAAGTACGCAGAATTTTCTCAAATAATAGTATTTATTCATCAATATTAATTTTGTTCCCTTCAAAGTAGTCCCCATCGGTTACGTAATACAATTTTCGTTAAGGCATTTTTCTCCTTCGGCGAATCAGTTTAGCCCTCTGGTAATGTTTAAATAGTCTTTTATTTCAGACAGGAAAATGTTTCAATAAAAGAAATCCAGAATAAACAATATTTTTCTTGTTTGAATTTTTGATTGAAATTAATAATATGTGGATTTAGTTGAAAAACCATATCGAAATCATTATTAGGAAAATAAACTATAACAAAGCCACCTTCAGACGTTAATAAGAAAAATAGTAAATGAACCTTTAAAAATAAAAAAAAACATTTACATATCAATTATCTTCCCCAATCTATAATTCCGCCTCGTCACATCTTATTTTTTAAATTCATGTTAAATAAAAGTTAATTAACAAATCAATAAGTTATTAATTTGTGGTCCGTCTAGAATGCTCACACCCGGAAAGATCTTAAATTCTACCCTTAACCCTTTTCACTCTCCAGTTTCAGTCGAATCTATGAGTTACTATCATTTTATTTCTTTTACAAATTTATTAAGAGAAAATTTATAAAGAGAAAAATATATAAGAAGGAACTATATCATTTGATCTGATATCCGATTTAATAAAAAACATTATTTTTTTATTAAATTAAATAAAAAAAAACTTGTTTGCTAAAAAATCTTTTGGGCCAATACGGTTGGCCCATGGAATGGAAAAGGTTAACTAATTATATTAACCTAGTCATGCCGATGGGGTCTATTCGTTTCTGTTGGCATGATGTTTTTTATCGCTCGCATCTGGTACGATGTGTGAGTGCGAATGATACATGTGGCGAGAGCTCAGTCTGCAGCTTGACTTCGCCGAGTGTGCGTGTCATTTACGCCTCATATTGATTAGTAAAATTCAATATTTAGATCAAATTATGAAGCATGTCAATAACTATGTTTATTCTTAGAATAATCCATTTAAAAAAAAGTCAAATTATTGATAAATTCATCAATATCTTGACTTGAAATGGGTGGGGTCTATTTTCCATTATAAATAGACACCGTCCGGATGACGCAATTGATTTTAAGCCGCCGTTACGTATCGGTTAAAACCCTTGCCATGCCTTTATTTTTAACTTCTATCAAAATTTAAAAATATAAACCTTTCAATTTCTAATATATCCTAATACCGTCCTGATTATTTACAAAATCCTAGACTCAATCCTGGACCAAAGTCCATTTTCAGATAATTTTCTTCTTAGGTAAATTTAGGGAAAAAAAGATTAAATACAACTCCCTATAATTACTTCCTGCCACAATCTTTAAATGCACTCCCACCCTTTTTTTCTCCTCACCTTATTCTTTGTTCCTAAATCCACTTAAATCTCAATAAGGCAATATTTATTATTAAAATATAATATAGCATTGGATGCGATCCAAAGAATCATTCTTTGATGAAAAAGAAAAGAGATTTAACTTCAAACCCATGGATACAAGGACCAAGTAGAAGAAGCAAAACGTTTTCCTTTATATATTTCGATTAGTTCTAAATATGTTGTCCATCCATTTGGCACTGCTTTTGATTGAAATTCATCCATTTTGGGAGAAAATTTGCTATCACAAGCCCAATGTTAAAAGCAATTGACAAAATTCTTTGCATAAAAAAAATATATGTCAACATTCTCTCAACATCTCTTACAAGTTATCATTTTCAGCACCTTTTCAGCGATTGTTGATATATTATACTTTGGCGTCAGCTCGGTATCTTAACGTTTTCGTGGTCCTCTGGAAACGTTTATATCATTTGTAAATGTATGTGTTCTTTAAAAAAAGGTTCGTCAAAAGTAACATTCAACATTTTCGGTGAGATGTGATCTTATTTTATATTTTTCAAAAGTAAAAAATTGCTCAACACATCAAAACGCGAAACCCTTTTCGAGAGCGAATTTTAAAAATTTCGCATATTTTTCATTCCTTGGAAATGTTAATAATTTACATTTATTTTGTCTTAGGTCAACATTTTTAGTATTTTATTCTCGATTATATAACATAATTAAGTAATTTGTCTCGGGTATTATTAGCTAAATAGGGGACTCAACACTCCATGTAAAGCTCGGGCGGCTAATTACACTCCGAATACCTTTTTCGCAATTTTTGCATAAATTTGCGTCGAGTTTAAAACCCATAAAATGTGCAGAAATTCATTTATAATGACTACAATCATTGTCACGGTCATGTAATGCTCAGTCAGACTGGTGTTCTCAATTTGTAGTGCAATTAGTGTAATTTTGAATGCGCCCATTTGCATTGTGTATTCTCTCATCTCGTACAATATATGCTGAGAAACATGCGTTTAAACATATCGTGAAGTGCGTGGTGAACCATTATCTTTTTTCCATATTTGTTGAGATTTATTTGATCTATAAGTCATATATGACAATGAAATTAGGGCGACCAAGGCTGTGTCACAGATTTACAAATATAAATAATTATTTCGAAGGATAGATCTTATATTTTCATATATATGGAATAATTGATTATTTTTCGTAAATGCAGATTAGAACGATGGAATTATATATAATTTTCCGTTTTTTTGTTGTTGTTGTCATAAATTAAATCTTATATCAATTTTAGCCAGATATCAGACTCGCCAAGGTCTCGAAAAATATGGGCGTATAATATTTTTGATTGAGTAATTTAATTTCGGTAGCCGTAAAATTAGATTCATAGAGAGCATCTTCATTGTTGCGTCATCTTTGGATCTCATCAACGCGATAGGAGATTGATGCCTTCGCTTCGGCTCTTCTATGAAACGATGACGAGCATTGTTATACGTTTTCGAAATCCCTTCGAACGGAAATATTGGTGTTTTGAAACGCGAGATGAACTTATTAAACAGCAAATAGAATGTGTATACAATTAAATGAAATCACAGTGCATTCAATCGCATAAATAGTATGCATTTATTTATTAAAAAAAAATAATTAATAAATTACATTTTGCGTACATATATATAAAAAAAAATCTATGTACATTTTTTGTTTATTTTTACATTGGCAAAATATTTTCAGCCATTCCGAAGTGTCTCAATATCTGAAATTGTTTAAAAAATATATGTTACAGAAAAAAAGATCAGAAACGGGCAGTCGGAATTGATGAAAATTTTTTTTCGTTGAGTATTTGGATTAGTCGAACCGCTCCGAGTAATCTCGATTTAAAACTAAATTAGACGAATCAGTCGTTGGGATCCGAGTGCTTGCATTCGTTCGTTCATCGATCAATAGTGATATCCTGAGTTGGGGTTGTAGGGTGGTCGGCTTGTCTGTTGCGGAGGAAGATATGTCTGCTCGGGACGTCCTGAAGGATATCCTTGCGCTGGACCGGACGGGTATCCTTTGTTCGCTTGAGCTGCTTCCTCGGCTGCGTTTTGATCGAGCGCCCTAAACACGACGAAATATTAATCGATTCGTTTCGAATATGTATTTTTATTGTATACGTACTTTTGAATAGCTTCTGGGATTGGTGGCGGAGTTGGAAGATGATCTCCGACGGCTCTGAATCCATTAGAATCGGCTACATATGTCACTGTGTATGTCTTGCCGTCATCTCCTACGTACGAATATGATCCGTGCATCACCTGTTCTTCGTGATCCGTGCCCAAATTTTCGATATGTCCCATTTGTTCAATGTGAGTCTGGTCACCGGTCAGGGTTCTGAATTATAAAAAATCATAGATCACAATCGCGGACATGTATTGTCATAATTTTACGCTATGTTCGCGATTTAAGATAAAAATGCGGTAAAATGTTGGATGATATCAATCTCTAGACCTTGAGCGGCGTCGTATAATTATTTGACAGTGTTGCATACGTACTCGTATTTGTAGCTGCCGTCTTCGTGCAATCGTTGATCTGCTTGAGGATTGGGATCTGTGGCGTCGTGGGTCCTTTGCCAGATGGGGGAAGGTACGTATTTTGAGGTGGAAGATACGTGTTTTGCGGTCTCGACGGAGGAAGGTATTGGGTGGTGGGTTTCTGGGTGGTGGCTGGCGGAAGGTATTGCGGTTTAGGCTGGGGTGGCAAATACTGATTCTGGGGTGGCAGATATTGGTTTTGGGGAGGAAGATATTGGGGATTGGGCGGGATGTAGGTGTTCTTGGGGGCTCCGAGGAAGTCGCCGCCACCGGCAGAGTATGCGCTCTGAGGCGGCCTCTGCCTCGGGGCTAGAAGATTGACGTCAGCGAAGCAGCTGGCGGCAAGACACAATACGATTAACTGAAAAAATAAATATATATTAAAATCACTGTATTTAATATGTTCTAAGCGAATTATATGTATTTGGGGCAAAATTTTGCATTAAACTGGGCTGATGATACGCTGCGCGCATAATGATGCATTTGATGTCATTTAGCGACGGCGATTGGAATATTTGATTGGATCACTTTTTTTTCTCGAGGCGAGAAATGCACAGATGATGCAACCGGCGTTGAGACCGAAAGTGATTTGATAAAAAATGGAGTGATGCGATCGCGATCAGGGTCAGTGGGGTAGGTATGTGGAGCAGACGAGGTGCTCACCAGCTTCATAGTGAGCAGTGATGATCTCTGATGATGCGGAGGTGCAAGGCTCTCGGTGACTGATGCTCCATGCTGATGCTCCTCTCGTATTTATACTGCGGGGGCATCCATCCGCTCCCTGCTGATCATCTCGAGATCATCCTAGTAGAGCATTGCCTGCTTGTCTGCCTTGTAGTGCAGTGCTTCTGAAACGTTTCGACAATGCATTGCGAACGTTAAATAATTAAATATTTTTTTATTAATTAAATTGTTGAAATACATCGCAAATTTAATACACAAAGATACGTTTAATTTAGTCTAACCACATCTACACAATAATTATAAATGTAGTTTTGCAATATTGTGATTTATTGCATTACTGCAAATCGAAATATTTAATACTGCACATCAAATGGATATTAAAATTATATTACGATTAAATCGTTAATATTGACTGGATGTTCATTTTATGGTTAAACATGTCCAAGGAAGGACAATTGAAGGAAAAGCTGCTCTGGTTTCAAGCATATAGATCATATAAACATATTTATCATTTACATACGTTTTTTGTAATATATTTGTGTTAATATTTAAATTTTAATTAGTTTTTATGAAATCGTTTACAATTCAATGCAGATTTCGCGACTGACTCTTTCGCTCCGGTCGTATGCATCATATTTCTCTCTTTTTCTCTCCTCTATAACATATTGTTTCGCAAAGAAGCATTAAAATAAAAGGAATATTTCTTCTTGTGTCCAGTTTCATGGCCCAGCGGCAAGGTAATAACGGCGGAATACCACTCCTCCAATGGAAAATGGAACTGACACAAACGACAAGTTTTTTTTGAATGACATTGAATTTGCCGACGTCGGATTTATGTCCGACAAAATGATGGACGTACATCATAACGATTCTGTAAATTCAATTTAATTTTATTATTTTGTTTTATGCAGACTTACGTTTTTATTGCACGGAATGTGTGCAGTTTCGCAGAGATAGGGACGACTTTGATGGCATATTCGGGAAATGTTTCCCATGGCGGAGACGTTATAACAGCAATTTCTGTGAGAGGTGTCATAGAAGGTTTGCATTGTGCACGTTTGCCATCTTACGTGATATTAAACGTGTCTATTTTTCTATGCATTCATTTTTTTTTTAATATATTTTTAATAATACTAAAAAAATATTTTATTTTATATTCAGATGGAAATATTTTATAGATATATTAACCGATTAGACCCTCGTTTTAAGTCAAGATATTGATGAAATCTTTACTAATGTATTGACTTATATAAAAAAAAATGGATTATTCTAAGAATAAAAATAGTTATTCATAATGTGATTTATAATATGGTCGATATTATTGATTTTTTTACTAATCAGTATGACGTGTAAATGACACGCATATTTGGCGATGTTCCGCCACAGACTGAGGACACGCCGTCGGCTACAACGACCGCCGAATTCTCGCGGCACATGTCAAATAGTACGCTTCACTCG
>JAGXCT010037263.1:15273-93537 GCA_022495035.1 Philopotamus ludificatus | reverse complement strand
AATACATGAGTTTTGATCCGACTGATAAAACTGATACAGAATCAGTCGCGCAAAAAAAAACATTAAAATGAAAGGATACCCTACAAAGATGGATTAATATTTAAGTATTTTTTATGAACCACAGTAACATTAACGTTTATTGCCAAGTAGTGACATTGAATGAATATATTTCTCTTTGATATATTTAATCTTATATTTTCTATAGAGCCTAGTTAACCTGTAGGACAACTATCGCAAACCTGGCCTCAGGGTTGAGTTGGACGCGCCTTTACTGGAGATCGCGTAGTGTCCTCCAAGTGGCATAGATCCGTTTCGGGCTAGAAGGCCATTAATATAATAATTATAATTTTATTTAAAAATAAAGTACGAATTGTTTTTGAGTTTAAAATTTTCACATTTTAATTAATTTAACTTATTTACTTATGTCTTATTTTGCACGATCGTTTTTGAAATTTATCCCTCGTACAAATATATAATCCCATGTATTTATTATTACTGTAACTTTTTTAATAAAACTTTATACGTTTAGCTTTCAAATAACATAAGATAAATTACATCTTCATTGTGGTGATTTATATACTAACGCTAAAAAATAATATTATAAATTATATATGAGGTTATTAGCCTTATTAAAAAGAATAGATCCTGCATATAAATTAGTTCATAAAGATAACATTTATGTTAATAATAAAATAGGACATTAATTCGTCTATTTTTTTATTGTAAATATCCGTGGCATCGATTTTATGATGATTAAATGGAAAAAAAACCATTTTACGATTAGATTTATTCCATCCGTGATCGAAAACGTCTATGGCCATTAGGCGCAAAAAATGCCGTGGAAGAAATGTCGAGCTGAGTGTTAAACCGGACAATGAAGACCATGATTTCATGGTGTAATTGTAACGTCATCATTAGCGCTAGGCCATTGAAATGGTCTATAATCAACTGTAAAAGGAATGATGAGGATATTGACGGGCTTTCATCAGAATTAAAAGCAATTTTAGTTCAGGTCGTCGTGGATCGTACTAGACGCGCCAAGGTTACGGCCGTGAAGAAACTGAAAGTGCTCTCTTTATCAACTTTCGATTTCAATCTGATCAAACGGTTGCGTAACACATTTTAATTTTAATCCGAAAATAAATTAGTGTGACTGACGCACGGGTATCTATTGAAAGATCTGCTCTATTGTGGCGGAGGAATTGATAGAAGATAGATTCGAAGCGTTGTGAAATAAAATTCTCAGTAACAATATTGTTGCAAATTTGTGATTAATATTTTTTTTTATTTGTTTCAGGTATGTGCATGGATATTTCTGATATAAATCAGGTTTGCTATATG
This sequence comes from Philopotamus ludificatus, assembly GCA_022495035.1. NCBI lineage: Eukaryota > Metazoa > Arthropoda > Insecta > Trichoptera > Philopotamidae > Philopotamus > Philopotamus ludificatus. The sequence goes on along the minus strand of JAGXCT010037263.1, from coordinate 92,196 downwards.
AATATTTTTTCGTTGTGACTCACGAGTTCAACGTCCGTAAAAAGTTAGAAATATTTTACATCAAAAAAACAATTACAAGATAGCATCAAGGATCTGCAGAGTCTTTGTTTGTGAGATAAATCATTCTCTGCGTTGACCAGAATATAAAACAATCATTCTTGCGTTGTTAACATGTTTTTATTCGCTAAGTGGTGAATTTTCAATCTTGAGATTGACATCGCGCAGTTTAATTATGTTGATTGATTAATCAGATTTGTTGTCAGGGTTCAATACCAGATGTCTTAATACTTACTAACTGGACATGCCAATTTAAAATTTGTTGATCGGTTCGTTGAAAAAATGATTATGCTACGAATTAAATACGTATGTTAGGCCGCGGTGTAATTTAGCAAATTATATGTGAAAAAAATGTAATGGCAATTAGTTATAATGTGACTTTTGAACGATAGGTCGTGGGTATGAACTCGATGAAATAATTAAAGTTCGCAAAACTATATGATTATAAATTAAATTACTATGAATATTTTACGACGGTACGTGGGCTACATTGAAACTGAAAAGCTCTAAATAATTACTCACTAATGAGTTATGCTATAAATGCATCGTTTTTATAGGACGCAATCGTTTGCCGTTAAATATTACGATATAATAACATATTATTCTACAACAATAATTGCATAAGTCGTAAAATTTATATTCATGACTTATATAGATTTGATATTTATTGTTGCACTCTTACAATAGTATTCGCTGTTTACTATCAAATAAAATTGACACATTTGGCGAAAGCTTTAGAGGTTAAATGGCGAATCAAGAAGACATAATATATAGTGATAACTATTTTTTTTGCTTGTTTAGCTTAATTCAACCACTTAATATCAGGCAAAGCGAGATCTACTGTTATCTATGATCTTCTTCCATTGAATAGGCAGTGCTTTAATCTAGCCGTGCCGATGCTCTTTGGGACCCCAAGTTTTTCATTTTCTCGAATAATTCTTTTAATATAAATCTTCGCTTCTGTTGTCACGGGGGCAATGATTTTTCTCGCTCGCACCCGTTACGATGTTTCAAGTGCGAGTGAAAAGTATACTTTCATTTTCATTCTGGAATATTCATCTTTAATTGTTTTCTATAACTGTATGTTTTTTAAGCAGTACCTCCTAATCTCACTAATTGAACACGATGTTAATTCCCAAAACATCCCAAAATACAAAAGGAGTATCTTTTCCAGCCAATGATAGCCCAGGGGTGAACACAGGTACTTAATTCGATGAAAGTCAATATTTTTTTTCTCTCAGATTGATGTAAAGGATCCAATTATAATCTCCATTAACAATCTTTCCAAGAAATGGATCGATATCATATTTTAACAGTAAAGATAAAATTATTCGTTGTTCTAGACCGTTGAAAAAAGTTAGCTCGATATTCAAATTCTCTCTCTGTTTTTTCGTGCTTTTAAAAATTATCTTTCACTGTTGACTATGTAAAAACGAAGTCTTGTGACAATAGCTTGACTGTTTTATGTGGTATAGACTCCAGTAATTAATTTAAAGTGTCATCATCCATTTTAAGAGATCTTCTTGATTTTGATTTGTCCTTTCATCTATAGTACTGTCGAGGATTTAAGATGTCATCATAAATATAGCAAATAGTTTATGTACCTTCATTTGATATCGATCCATAAAATAACATAAAATCTCTGGCCATGGCATTTTTTTTATTATGGGTGACAGAGCTTCACAACGTTAAATTAAAGGTAGGTGGTTATTAACTGGTTTCAAGTAACGCAGCAAAATGACATAACTTTTCGCTTTGGCTAATTAATTTGTGTTTTGGCTTGTAGTTAATATGCATATTATTTCGATAATCTAAGTTAATCGAAAGCCAGACGAAAACTATGAATTCGAGTAATTATTTAAAACACTAGCCAGGGGATGTGTAAAACAAAAACATTACCTCCGCATGTTTTATAAAAATATGTAGGTAGTTTAGCTCGTTGGAATTAATTAATTTAATATCATCTATCCTTCGTTGAATAAATAATATAAATTTCAATCCAACTGAAATAATATTAAAATAACCAGTGTCGTGGTTTGACACTGGGGGAAAAATATTAGTGAAAGACTGTCCTTGCAACTTTAGAGTCTTTATATGGGTGAATGACGTTTTGGAATCTTTCTGTTATGCCATCCATCCATTGTAATCAAATAAATAAATATGCATAGTCAGATGTTCTTCGTGTTTCTGTACGAAGTAGATGCGTGGACGCCCATAGAAAGTCGATCGTATCTCTAGGAGCTTTCGATATATGGATGTACAGATCATTTGATATGTACGAATCAGTTGGATGGATATGTAATAGAAAATATTATTAAAACATATTAATCTCATCAGAGCTAAATTCGAGAGAGACAAGGATTCAGAAAATGAACGAAATCTCAGTTGAAAATAACTTGCATAGTACCAATTTCTTATTCAGCACAAAAAAACATGTGGGCATGGAAAGAAGACTGTAATATTGATTTTCTTGCTTAATACAATATAATAACATAAATTATTGAGAATTGCTTGAGAAAGAATGCATGTAACGTGTGTTTATTTAAAGATATAGATCAAGTTTTTTTTATTCTTATTTAATTTATTGTAGTTGTTTTATTAATCATCTAGACACTTAACGATGATAATAAATTGAAAAAAAAAATGAAACGAAAGGGACATCGTCATCGCAGGTGATGTGATTCACCGCACCTCGCACCGGTGTCCAGCTCCGTTTATTGCACTGCATCGGATGCATTTTGTATAGAGGAATTAAGTAACAAGGTCGCATAGCATGCACCGGTCTCCTGCGGTACTCGATTCGATCGTCTTTTTGTGCAGAATGCCGCAAGCGACTACCGGTTTGCTGCATTTTTTTTACGAAATTAAATTTAATACCATTATTCACCGTGCTCCAGTTAAATGTGTAAGGTTAATCTTATTATATCTCTTTTCAATGTTTAATTGGTCGGTTTTCATCTGCGAGATGAACGTTATTCATTGAATCGAATATTTTTATTGCTAATTAATTGATAATATTTATTTATATAATATCGTATATGTTGAATGGAAGCAATGTCAGTTGGATTTTAATCTCAATTGAATCTTTATCTTTGCGGTACGTTTTTTTTTCATTGATTCATAGTGAGTTGCATTTTATTTTACTAGTTTGTATGCCAGGTACATTAAATACAACTCTATTGCTGTGTAGGTAGTGAGTTTGAGCGTTTATTTATTAAAAAATCAAATTAATACAATAGCCAGCGAATGTACAAAGTGTATGCTATCCAGTTCCAAGAATTCGCAAGGCAAGAAGCTGATTTCATTCACAATCTCATTATGGGCGACGAGGTCCACTTTCCACCGGCATTTGTTAACAAACAAAATATGTGATTCTGGGGGACAGAAAATCCAAGAATAGTCCACCAACGCAGTCTGCATACCGTAAAAGTAACAGTTTCGTGTGGTGTTCTGCAAGGAACTGCAGGAAGGGTTCTTGGACCTTACTTCTTTGGAGATGAGGCAAAAACGCACTAACCATCACTGGCGAAAGGTATCGAGAAATGCTGGAGAATTTCGTGCGTCCTTTAGTTTTGGACACATCAGAGGTATGCAAGAAGATGCTACTACCCCCACAGCTCGCCTGACAACTAAACTAAACTTAAGGCTAATTTTTGAGAGAAGGAGAATTTCGCGAAATTCTGAAATTACTTGACCGCCACGCTCACCTGACTCAGCTGCTCCAGACTTCTTCCTGTGGGGGGTATTTGAAAGATAAAGTATACTAAATGGTATTATGACTTTTGGGCCACCTTGTATTAAAAAAATGAATAAATCAAAGATATTTTTGACTTGCACATGGATTTTTTAGAATTAGGCTTCTTTTCATCTTGATAGGATTATTAGATATCTGATTTTCTTCTTTTCGTTTATGCCACAGCGTGGTCAATATATCAATAAATACTAACTTATTAATTATTATTATAATATTTTAAATCTGATATAATTGTAATATTAGGAATATGTAGTGCATCGGGGTGAGAGGTTGTTATTAGATTCCCCACTTGTTAAAACTTGATAATTGATATGTGTTAGCGATTTTTAATCTTGCTCAGATTAATATTTTTTTGCCCCCTAATGAGTTATTCATCGACCAAAAAGAATCATGGAAAGGTTTTTTTTAATGTTTTTACGCATTGTTTGTGTTTTGGTAAGATGAGTGTTGTATTATAGATGTTTTAAATATAATCATATTTTACATTTAAGCATACGATTTATTTTAAAAACCCGTGGAGATGCAAGCTTTTGCAATAATTTTTCCAATGCTTTGACGAAAATATAATTCTACCAGGATCTTTGAATTGTAGAATTTTAGGGGTCACCCTTTAGTCTATTTAGTCTAATTTTCAATCACCAAATTTAAATCGCTGGAATAAAAGTTTTTATTTTTCCTGTAAGATTTAGATCATGAAATTAATAATGACTTTAACTCTAAATGGTACTCTTAAATTTTCATATTTTTTTTATTAAAATAGTACAAACATTAAACTATATTAGGTTGAAATGAAAATACCAATGAAAAAAAGAATCCATTAAAAAAAGGTTTTCATAGTTAATTAATGTGGAATTATAAGATTGTACGCCATCTGCTTCTATATAATGATTCTAAACTAGGCTAATTCTGAATTACCCGCTAATAACTTGTTAACCTAGCCGTACCGATGGAGGGTCTATTGGAGACTCCAAGCTTTTGATTTTTCTTTCACAAGTCACAATTTTTTTGTATTTATCTAAAAAAGTCTAAGGAATAAATATTATAAATAATCAATATTCTTTGCTGTTTCCACGCGCGCGATGTTTTTTCTCACTCGCGCCCGGTACGATGTGATAAGTGCGAGTGAAACGTGTTTTGAGAGCTCAGTCGGCGAGACATCGCCGAGTGCGCGTGTCATTTACGCGTCATATTGGTTAGTTAAAAAATCCAAAATATCGACTAAATTATAAAGCATATCTTGAATAATATTTTTATTCTTAGAATAATCCATTTTTAACGATTACTACTCGGTCCACTTTTAGTCGAATCTAAGAGTTACTCTAATCATATTTTTTTACAAATTAATTAAAAGTGATATTCATTGGAAAAATTAATAAAAAGCATCTATAAGGTTTGATCTGATATCTGATTAAAAAATACTTTATTTTTATAAAATTAAATTAAAATATAAGTTGTTTGCTAATAAATCTTTTTGGCTAGCACGTTTGGTCCACGGAGTGGAAAAGATTAAAAAAAATGTCAAGACATGAAAAATTCACGAATATCTTGACTTGAAATGCTTGGCGTCTCTGAGAGACCCCCCTCGAACGACGCGGGTGTTTTCGTACGTATATATTATTATAATAATAGATATATTATTATCTTAAACTTGCAATTTAGAATAGCATATTTGCAATCAGAAATAATAAACTTATGAAAAATCTGGCATAAATTTGGTATAGATATTCTATACCTTTAATTAATTATCAAGGCATCTGCAATGTAAATATTTTAATACCGAAGCATAGTGCACCGTCCATTGCGAAGACGTCCTAAAAATTTGCATTGCTACGTACAAAAAGTAGTATACGCTTAAATAGACCAGATCTTTTGTAATGGTATTAATCATGGACATTAAACTTGGCGAATAAAAAAGCGGAAAATAATATACATAGAAATTAAATTGGCCATAAATTTCGAACCAAATCGGATCAATGAGGTCGAGAAAAGGTTAATACCGCAGCGCTTCCGATAATTAATTACCGGCGATTAATAAAAAGAGATTTAGTGGATGCGATTACGTACATTTGTTATTGGAGCATTGTGTTCGTTCGGATGTTTGTTATATTTTAAATGATTGAATTAATTATTAGATTGTTAGTTGGGCAAGATTTGAAAGTTCCTGGCACTAAATGTGAGGTGCTATTCATTAGCTGGGCGTTGGTGCTCAAGGCTAAGAAGACGATTGAACTAGTGGTGCTTCAGTTATGCAACGGAGTGCATGCCGACACTCTTGATGCGTCGATTCCATACACCTGATCTGCTCACCAGACGAACATTCCACGCCGTATTGCACAAATAATTTTTTTTATGTATATATATATATTATATATAAAAAATGTCTAGTTCCGGTGAATTGTGATATGGTCACGGAGGATGATCTTAATTTTTTTATGCGCATAAGATGCACATAGTCGTCAATTAATTCAGCTATGCGGGATTAATAAATAATTGAAATATTAAAGATCGACAGGTCACGCTTTGATATGATTCGCATTTTAGGAATGACACAACAAGGCCGCATTACAAATTGTGATTTCTATGTAGTTCAAAGCAGGACATCACGCTGACACGAACATTCGGTTATTGCTAAATAAAAATGAAACTGCACATATTCAGATAAGCTTTATGGCCGCGAACGATCATAAAAATGTTATGTGTCGTGTATCCACCCTCACATCGCAAAGTTTGCGACACACAAGACCGTGAAGGTCTGTCGAAGAACGAATAAGGACCGCGCACGATGATTCATAATTTTCAATTTCACGCTACAAATCTGTACGGCGACGATTGTGTCAAGGATGGAATCCTCTAGATCCATTCATCATTATTGCCATATCGACGTGTCATAGTTTTTGAAGATTTTTTGACAGACGTCTGTGCGTGTTTTATTAATTGTTGATAATTACCGTCGTTAATGACTCGACGTCGAGCGAGCCTTGATCCATCTATGATTACTAAATCGATATCGATAAATCATGACGCGTGGGCAGCTGGAAGCGATCGATGATCCATCGCGGATGCCTTAAATTCTTCGATCGAGATTTGATTCGAATACTGCGAAAATTATCGCAACGTTTCGCCACTTTAATCGTCGAATTAGATTTAAATAGTATAACGATGTGGCGCATTAACGATGCAAAAATTAACATAACTGGACGGCGATTATTTGCGACAAGTGCAATGCTTTTTGTGAATATCCACGATTTTTTATGACATTCCCATGGTTTGTATTCGATGTAGTTAGGCTGAGTAGCCGACTATAATTATATAATTAATTGGTCATCGTACAAATCGGAATTACAACCGATTACACTTTTGTACAGTTTGTCCATGTTGGGAGATGGCGCGTTTGGAGCAAGGCCGCCTACTCTGCAGTTTCACAAGTAGATCATCTCTGGACCATCGACGGGCGTCGGATCGACACGCAAAGACCGATGGAATATTTTATTATCAGTCGCGCCATTATATGACCAAATTATACGTCGACAAATTGCAGTCGTCGATTATGCGCGTATTTTAAACATTTGTCGCCATCGCAAAATGTGCAAATCGCTTAATGCCGTATGGTTTTTGCAAAAAAATAAATAAATACAACGATGGAACGTGACACGGTCACCGGCCATTAAGGCGAGGTGTTCACATTCTTTGGTAACAAACTTGCATTTTAACCTGTGCCGAACATTCGTCAGTGGTTATCTGCGTAATCTCGAATCATAAACGTACCCACGCAGTATTCGTGCACGATTTTGGGCTGATTTATTAAAGCTATTATTATTCAAAAAAATATATTTTTAAACGTATGGATACTTATAAAGCTATCTAAAGTAATTTTTCACGGTAACATTGAAAAAAAGTGTTATACGCTGCATTATTTTAATACAGATTGCTCTATCATTGCCAATGTCAGTAAAATAGTTCATTGCCTTAACATACAGCAAGCGCCAATAAATACTGTAATGTGTTAATATTAGAAGTGAAGACAAAATTTAATTGCGCAGATTCTTGACCCATAATCATGTTTAAACATATATAATTTTTTTGAGGAATGATTCATAGTAATTACACTAAAAGTAATGTAACTATATTTAAAAAATAAATTCATACGGAAAAACATATATTTTTATGGTATTCATTTTCTCTTATTAAAATGTTTTATATTGAGCGTCCAGTCGATTCAGCCATGAATTTTTATCCTCGTATATCTGTTTTCCATGGATCAAATACGTACACTATCTGCTTCAATATCTTAAATGCATGTGGACGTATTTTTGATGCAATCGGTTTAATGGAATATTCGAGGGTCTAACATCTTAAATATTTAAATAGAAATATGGTTCAATAATTAAAATTCCTTTTAACAATACTTAAACATTATTGTCTAAGTTTATTTTTAAAATCTAAAGACTGTTATTTAAGGTCACTGTGATTTTAGTTTTAGTAGTATGACTGCATATCTTTCCTCATGAAAAAAAACATGATTTAAGAGGTTAAAGTCATAATTCTTATCGTGTTCTATTGAACTATTGTGGGTTTGATCAATTCAAAGCAGTTCTATAAGGACAAATATTTACCCGAATAATTACCACGGTAAATTCATGGTTAGCACAGTTCAGACCAAAATAATTTTAATAAGCAAACACAAAAGATTATTGATGATGATAGACAGATGAAAGTGTATTGAATAGAGATTATGTTAAAAAAATATTTTTAATTCTATAGTTAGAGAGTAAATAGAATATCATCCTCTATCCTTCTTTTTTATTGCGTTATTTATATCATAATTAACAATATTTTAAGACTTAATTTGTAATAATCGTATTTCATGAATTGATACAATATTATATATAAAAATAATAATTAAAACTAAAAGTATATGTTATATAATAAAAATATTTCCTAGGACACATTAACGTTATTATCATTTTATTTATGACATTGTTTCTTAGTTTTATTTAAAAAAGATAAAAAAAACCCGAGCCAAAAATATCCGAAAACATCAGAAAAAATATTTATTTATTTATTTGACTACGATAGATGGATGGCATAATAGAAAGCTTATACAGCTCCATTTACACATATAGAGATTCGATAAAGATTCTTAAGGTGTAAGAAGAATGAACCTCTTACACTAATATTCTCCCTAGTGTCAAACCGCGACACTGGTTAATTTTTAATATTATTTCAGTTGGATTGAAATTTATATCATATATAAATGACATTAAATTAATTAATTATATTTCTAAATACAGTGGAACCTCTCTTAACGAGTACCTTCCATAACGAGTAATTCGCATAATGAGCTAAAAATAGCAAAAAAATTGCTCGCTTAACGAGCGACATTTCGCATAACGAGTGACGCAGAAAGGGGAAGTCATAAACGTATGACGCACTTGTGTGTGTTGGATCATATTTCACAGCAAGAAGTTATGAAGGAGAGTTTGGAGGAAGAGGAAGTAGCAGAGAAACAATCTTCTAACGCAATAAGAGAAATGCTGAAAGCATGGGAAACTGTTTCATCGTACATTGAGAAGCATCATCCTAATAAGGAGGTGGCTATGCGTTCTACAAACATATTCAATGATAACGCTGTGTCGCATTTTGACCAAATTTTAAAGAGTCGGCTTAAACAAATGTCTCTAGACAGCTTTCTAGTAAAAAATAATTAATTATTTGTCATAAATTTATAAATAATACGCGCTAGTTTCGATTTTTAAAAATGTTTTTATCCAGGTTGTTACGATCTTTAACAATTTATAGGCATGTAATTTTATTTGAATAAACGTTAAAAAAAAATATTTCGCATAGAAGGCATTATCGTGTTTTATATTAATTTATATGAGAAAATTAGTTTCGCATAACGAGTGTTTCACACAGCGAGCAAGATTCTGGAACGAATTATGCTCGTCATGAGAGGTTCCACTGTATTCTAAATTTGTAAATTTTCTAAATATTGTAACTATCCAAATATTTTTCAAATGATTTAAAGCTCCAATTTTGTGTGACGTCGAGAGTAAAATTTAATAACGCAGTTTCAAATAAACCGTTCCTATTGAAAAAATCGGAAAAACATACATTTTATTTAAGTGTAAAAAAGCAAAAAATGTGTTTAAACATTTACCCGTTAGAAATTAACCTAAAATAAAATAAAATATATTAAAATTAACATAAAATATATCAAAATTAAAATAAAATATATTGGTATTATATATATTTTCAATTAAAATTTAATAAAATATTGCAAATTTATATTTAATAAATTGTTTACACATTTTATACGGGTCACGCATAATAGCATATTTTTACCTTGTCAAAAGGCGGGTCACAAGGAATATGTAGTTTATCGATGGCTTGTGGAGCCCTTATACAAATGGGTTTGGTAAATTTTAACTTTTCATTTAATCTTAACGTTTATTTAATCTTATAGTTTTTAACGCAGTAATTTCGCATATAATATATTGTCCTTCAAAAAGCAATGGTGTTTATTTTTAATATTATTGATAATCAAATAAGCATAAAACGCATATAAACGATTTGTTAATAATCATTTAAATTTTATATGTTTAAAAATGAGACGGGTGATGTAAGATGATTTAAATGGATGTCGTCTTGTTGTGTTCGATTTTATTCACTCCATTTAGATCATATATATTATTGGAATTAATTGGCCCGAATGCATAACTCTTTGCAAAAACTAGTGTCATTAAGTGATGCCGTTTGGTATTTAATAAGGCAAAGCTACCGACATGCTGTTGGTTTAACGACGGATGATCCAAAGTTGATCTATAAATCACATTTTTCGCCAAATATAGTGCAAATTTAAAATTGAAAAAAAAATGATTGCTCGTTTACGTCATTCTGTTTATGAAAATAACGAATTTTGAATCGATTAGCATATGAATTTTCCCATGGATAATAAATACATAGCTTGAAGCAATTTAACAAATGTATATCGCGTTACTCATTCGATCGAATGTTGATTGCCTCCAATAATTTTTGTAACCTTGATTTTGGTATTATTGACAAATATAGAGCTACATTTCAAGCTTTCGTCTGCCATGTTGTGCCCATGAAAATAATGGCGTTTTTTTTGTGCGGCTTTATACAAGTTTATCATTAAAAATCGTTTTTGCTGACGCCGAGAGTGTTCAGAAAAACATTTTGCCAATTTTTTCGTCGGCCATATAAATTCTACTCTTAGCCAAAAATACAACTTAAAAACAGATAGTGTCCATAGATAATGTCACCTTCAAAAATCTCAAACTTTTTACTACGTCTCGAATAAGTTTATTACGCAACCCGATCAATAAACCTAAAGAGGAGCCTTCGTGCAATACGAAATTATTTAACCCGAGCTTAATAAAGACGTCATATTATGTAAAATCAGACGGCCGCTGTGCATTCTTCGAATTTATGATACTTTTAAATAAATAATTTTCACTGTTCAAGTGCGATCATGCAGCGCCAACGCTGTATAATCATCGAGAGACGTGACGAAACCGCTCCCAATGGTTTCGGGTTATTGGCTCGAGACAATGCAAGCCCTTTTTTTTAAATATTCAACATGCAGATGACCTCCGGACCGATATTAGCCGCGCAAAGTTCATGTCTCTGATATTTTATGAAATATAGTGTATTTAAAACAAATTGGTTAAATTGAATTATTATACGTTTAAAATGCTAATACTGATTGTTCAATCTAAAATATCAATAAATTTTTAGCAAAAAAATGCCTTAATTATTAGTAAATGTTAATCGATTCTGATTTGCATATATACGAGTGGTATGATGTAATGATGCTATATATATGTATCAGATTTTATCAAAAATGTGTAATTATGCAAATCAAATTAGGAACAATATTTAATACATTGATTAATTATCGTATTACAAATTATAATTGAGCGTTAATGAAGATGAATCGATATAAGGCTATGATTAAAATAATACAAATATTTATTAAATTATATTGTAACATAATATATTATTATCTTCAAAACAATAATTATTTGAATGGTAAATTCTATTAAGTGGTTTTCTATAGTGTGCGCGATAGTCCCTTTTCTCGTATAGTGCTCTCTTATAGAGCGATGTGTTCTATAAAACGCTAAATTTTCGGGTACAAAATACATAAATGTCAATGCTCTTTAGTTGACAATAATAATTAACGTAAATTTTCAGTCATTTTAAAATGTGTGAATGGAAAAATGTTTGATGTATTGATTTAGTTCAATTTACAAATACAATAAAACTTAACGGCATTTTGTATAGTTGCTAGTCTTCTATAAGGCCAGTTTCTATATCGTGGTTCTTATTTTAGCGCCATAGGAGGGTTAACTCTACAGTCCTCAGATGAAATGATTGTCCCTTTCTATATATTTAATTGTTCACAGCTAACAGTTCCCACGATTATTTTTTAAAAATGCTCTCAATTGACTTTATGCCGAATTTTTATTGTGTGCGAGTGAAACATATTAGTGACACGTGCTGCGAGAACCCAGTCTGTGATGAAACATCGCCAAGTACGCGTGTTATTTACGCCTCATATTGATTAGTTAAAAAATCCAAATTATTAAGCATATTTTTATTCTTAGAATACTCCATTTTTAAAAAAAAAATTGCAAGCTATTGAGGAAGAATTCATTAATATCTTGACTTGAAATATTGGGGTTTTTGATAGAACCCCTTCGGACAACTCAGTTCTTGTCAGATGTGGTCAAAGGTCAGGTGTGTCAAATTTACTTTAACCCATCTACCGTGGCAGATGGGTTGAAGTAAATTTGATTTTTTTCAAGTACTATTATTAAAAAAATAAAAGATTAATTTATTTAAGCATTAAACTTACCATTTTCAAAAAAGGTAAAGTAATAAATAATTATAACATTGACGTGATAAAATTTACTTTTTACTTTTAACTTTTATAGAGGGAATTTTAGCATCAAAAGTCTTTAATAGCTTCAAAATACACATAATAAAATATTTGGTCGTTTAATAAAATAAAAAAAAACATTACTAAAAAAAAAGGTAAATTACAACTAGCTTTCAGCAGCCAAAAGACGTTATACTATCATGCCCCTGATTTTGTGTTAAATAAAAAATATATAATGTTGTATTTATTTGACATTGAAAAATATATAAGGAAATAATTAATAATTTTTCCGCTCTCATAGAAAAGCTTTTTCGAATGAACTTTTTTATTTTAATAATTACAGAGGGTTTGTACGTAAATGGTTCCTGAAAATGCGTATAAATTTTAAATGTATGGAAGTGGAGCAACGAAAAAAAATAATTTATAATGAACATAATAAATTATAATTAGTACTCTCCAATTTGTCTTTTATAAAATCATATTAAGATAATTAAATATTATTTTTTAATCATATACAAAAATAACCGTTAATTTTTATCATTCTGTATTGTATTTACTTCTTCAATAGAGATTTAATTAAATAGTAATCTAGCTGAATTAATTTATTCACGAAACTTAACTCTTTATATATATTTTTAACTATCGCTATGATAATCGATATCATGCTTATCTCATCAGTAGAATTTTTAAGAATGTCTTAAATTCATTGAACTGTATGTTAAATTATTTTTATCAATGATCTGATCGATGACAGAGTTGATTAACTTTGTGTATCTTACCGGTTTTAATCAGCTTGATAAAAATGCAAGAGGCAAATTAATTGTTATTAATCAATTTTTTTTTATATTATTTTCGACGACATATTTTACGTTTAATGATCACTTTTGCAGAGTTGTTAATGACTTTCATCCTATAATGTTATTAACATCCACGATATAAGACACTTCGCGTGCACTTGCGAAAGGAGATCCAGTCCGCTTCATGCCATCGTCTGATTTTAATTTTAAAAATTAGGACACCATCGTCTTGGGGAGCCATTGCGAAACCCAATGTGGATCATAGTTTTAATGCTTAATGCATCGGGTTGTCCGTCGGACCTTCTGATCCGTCGCGATTGCCGACCGCCTTGAAGAACCGCAATACCGGGCGTGATGATCCCAATTTTATTGTTTATCCATTTGCCATCGTTTGGAATAAGACTTTCGTTTTTAATAAAGTATCAGATTACATCGGAGGTTATGTATTCCTAATTCAATCCGCGCAAATGTGTTTTTCTCATTTTATTTATTATATTCTTATGAGTAACGATATTAATTTTATCAAGAATTCTTCACCTGATAAATTACCTGTTCTATCCCGAACATTTTTCATGTTTTCAGACGTTCAGACATTACTGTGTTGTTATAAAAAAAATCCGAAAATATTGCTGTAGATAGAAATGAGACTGATGTATGACTGTAATATATATTATTATAATTAAAAAAATATATTTCATGGGAAATAATTATAAGGAATTGACATTCCTCAACGACCTTGGATATTTAACCTCTGCAGCCAACAATGATGGTGTGATCCGGTGTATAACAGCAAGTACTGTTCCCATTGCTGACACACTTGCATATTTAGTTCTACTTGTTACACAATATGTGATTTCTAATGTCAAGAAAACTTCCACCATTGTCATTCTGACTGATTCATTCATCTGCCATTTGTTCTTGCAGCGGTTGCAAACCATAGTATATGATAAATATTCAGCGTACGTGGTATTGCAGATCAAGGGATTGATTGTGGATTGTTTTCAATTTCTGTGCATACACATTCGACCTTGCACCTAATGAGAACATACGCACTTCGTTAATTAGAATATTAAATCCGGATAATAAGTAGTAAATCGTTATGCCAATTGTTGAATTAATCCATCAAATTGTTCTTTGTTGATGTTTTACAATGGAAGAAGATGTATCATCACTCATTTTGACAGTGATTCATTCGGCACGTTCCCGGTTTGATTGGAGGCGTTTGGTTTAAACGTCAGCGGTGTGTGATTGAATTATCGGAATGTCGGCGCAGTCGTTCCGTTTATTCGCGTGACCTTTGAAATGATCCGCCATTCATCTCGGTAATTGATTGTGTCGATAGTAAAAGGTTTTGTGTCGCGTAGGGAGTCTTATTTTGCCGCCATTGTTCCGGTGCTCGGTGCAATACTCAGTAAAATTTCGCAATTCCGATACGAAATTGGTGTTTTCGAGGTTGTACGTTATCTGGGCATAGCCGTCGAAAGTCATGTAGACAATTCGCAAATAGATCTCGAGAAAAATAGCCGGTTCTGGAATGATCGGTTTGGGTAATAAACATTATTTACGATCGGCTCTCGGCAAGTTTTAGATGCGGAGTACTTTGGATATTCAGTGATTCGCTACCAGTTTGATGTTTTTTGCATAGGATGCGAAAATTTTATAAACCTAATAATAAAAAAAGCTTTTATTAAAATTATTTATTATTATGGTCATTTTTATTCAGGTGATGATAGTTTTAATAAATTTTAGAATATTAAGTAAAAAAATATGTTATTATATTAATATTTGACGCTCAAATCATAACTCGTTTCTTCAACTTGTCTATTTGGTTACACGTTTTTAATTTATTATTATAGTATCTTCTACTTTCGTCACAGCAATTTTTAATAAAGTGCTATGTAGTTAATCAGCCATCAATTTATTTCCAACTTTTTGAGGATGATTGGATTAAGGGTAGTTTTTCGGATTGAAGTTTGGCAGTTATGATATTTTTTGACCTTTATTTTTTATTAAATTATTTCAGTTCTATCTGAGCAATTGCTCTATCTCTATGATATATAATACAATATTAATATTTTGACTCAAGTGGTATCTTATTAATATTTTTAATTCTAATGTCCAGATACATAATTGGTAAAATTATTTTTCTTTTAACTTATTCTAGCTGGCATTTGGAAATATTTTTATTATTCAAAAATATATTTTTCATTAAATTAAATTCTTATTAGATTTTAAAATATTTAAGAAATTAAAATGTATTAATAAAATAATTGGTAGGTAATTTTTCCCCATCAATGGGCCAGACGTATTGGCCCAAAAAAAATTTTAGCGAAAAAATGAACTACGGTTTTTTTTCTATCGAATATCAGATCAAATCCTATATGTCTCTTATTAATTTTACCAATAAAAATCTTTTTTTGTATTAATATATTCATAATATATAATTTATGAGAGTAAAACGTGGGTTCGACTAAAATATCCAGAGTGGGAAAGGTTAGAGATGTAATAACCCACGACGATATAATTAGGATAGTTTTTAATATCGAATTTGAAAGCAAATCTTTTAGTGATTCGGAAGACCTAAATTTATTTACTTCTAAGAATATTAATTATAAGTTATTGAATTAACTAGAAAATTTCATAATAAGTTGCTACCTAGTTTTGACCTAACCGTGCCGTTAATAGGACTATTTAGGAGCCCAATTTTTCTCGAATAACTCTTTTAATATAAATATATATTACAAACTTTTTGATTTTTTCTAAAAGTCAAAAGAATAAATATTTTAAATAATCATTGATCTTTATTGTCCAAAATCGATTATGTTACCACAGGCGTGATGTTTTTTCTCACTCGCATTCGGTACGATGCAAGTGAAACGTATATTAGTGACACGTGCCGCGAGAACTCAGTCGTCAGCGAGAGCTCAGTCTGGAACGAAACATTATATTTATTTTACGAAATATTTACGCGTCATATTGATTAGTAGAAAAAGCCAAAATATCGACCAAATTTTGAAGCATATCATGAATAACTATTTTTATTTTAAGAATAATCCATTCTCTTAATACAAAGTCAAGATATTGATGAAGATTTTATCAATATTTTGACTTGAAATGCTTGAGGTGTATTTTACATTATAAATAGATTTAGATTAAGTAGACTTAGTTGATTTAATAGACTTCTATTTGGAGCCTTTCCGTATTTCCGGCGAAAATTCGGAATAAAATAATTAATATTTGCATTTATATTATTTTATATGTGTATGAATTATGTATCTATGTATATTTCTAGTTTATTTAATTACTGTAGTAAAATAATTAAATATGCTGTATCACTGAAAAACATATAGAAATATATATATCAATTATAGTTATAGTAATAATTACATTACTCGGATGTCAAGCTCTTAAGTTTATTCTTTTAGGAAGCATCCCTATATTTTATGTGTTATGTTTTTTTAAAGCTTTTTTTTTATTGAACGAGTGAATCGAAGGATGGGCGATATTTTTCGTATATCATAATTTCGATATCGAATCGTATTCATAATTATGATTTTTTACGTTTCTAATGATTTTAACACATTACCTACGGCGGACGTGGATTCTACGTCAAAAGCGTATTTGTGTACGTCCGGGGCGCGCATAACACACGCTAGCCGACAAAATCAATTACGCCCGTTCCCAAAATGTTTATCGACTCCTGCGATTTAATCTACGGCTCAATATCTTGATTAATAAAAGAGTTATGATTTTTTTTGTAAAATACGACGTTTCACAAAACTTCGGCGAATCGTGCGCCCCGCCTCAGCGCAAGTTTGACCGAGATTCGCCCCGTAGGCAATGTGTTAAAATAAAATTGATATATTTTTGATGATATGCAATGACATATTATTATTTAATTTTCAAATTTATGATAAATACGTAAAAAACATTTTTATGACGCTATTACATGTCACGTGCGCGGCAATCAATCATGTTGAATTACTTCTTTTAATGTTGATTAATGGTATCATAGATATCCACGTATCATGTTTTGTTCCATACTCATCGTGGATTACATTGTCGACAGGTAGACGGCAGTTACCCACATGGTATTGATTAAACATTTGTGTTTTCCGCCCATAAAGATTTAAATTATTCTCGCGTATTGTTAATTGATTGTAGTTTCCAAATTAACAAATTGAAACTACGCAGTGGATTTGCATAAATTCCAAAGGGTCGGTTAGACGAACAGACCGAGATGTCTGCCTGCTGTCCCTCTGAACCTATCGGTTGTAACTTTCTTGACGTCCGTGCACCGCAAAGTCTAATTATTCGGCCCCATGTTGGCCAATCTCATCTGGACTAGGATAAATTGTGGTCGAAGGCTAGATCAGGATTATTTTAAGCGATCGATTGCGGTTTATATATATTGTTTTATACGAGAATTGTCTGACATGGCTTGTTACAAATACCATTGTCGTTGAAGTATAAAGTGCAACGCGGTTATGTTGATGAAATAAGCGGACTGGTGTTGAGAGGAAAACGATTCCACGAGCATTGTGACATCTTGAAAACAGAACTTAAAAGCTCACTCTGGGGAGACTTGAGAGCTTTGTGTCCGTTGCAAATATTTCAGCAGAACCAGCGCACACGAGCGCTTTACTTTATTTATTTTGTGCTGTCGCAACAGAAATAATTGATTCTAAACAGCAAGCGCACTCTGCAGACAATGAAAATTCAAGACGTACTCTCTATAATTGAAAATGCAATTAAATTTCTAACAATTTTTAACATTTTTTTGCAACGCGTCATGAAACAACATGTGAAATCTCGTGAAGTTTTCAGAACGACGACGAAAAGCACTGTTATAAGTGTAATGACACTTGTAGCCGTAGAGGAGAAGCACAACGATACAGCATCTTTACGTCACACGCTATTGCCCTCTCTTTCCAACGGGGAGTTTTCCGATGGTGGCGTCTCGCTCAGCGGGGGAAAATCAATGGAATCTCTTAGCATACCCTTGAAATACGACCTAGAATAGGTCAAAAGATACATTTGAAATTTATACTGGCGAAAAATAATATTTTTTTAATTGGCACATAACCTCAATATATGAAAACGAGTACTATCATCTAAAATATTTTTATTAAAATCTTTTAACCGTCTAATCAAAATGATACAAATAAATTGATACTTTTTTAATATACAATTGTTAATTTTTTGTTAAAACAATAATAAACATTTATAATCAATAGTGTTTATTATCCTGGATGCCGCGGGCCGCGCTCGCTGGCTGCGGCGACGCATGCGCGTTTGCGCCATCGCTGCTCTCTGATTGGTCGGATATGATGTCATAGGAAAACTCTACGTCCACTTTTCTCAAACTGTGTCACGTTTGCACCCCCTGAATTCTTTATTATATTATATTAGACGAGTATAACGCGTACGGTCAAGTTGTACTCGGCATCTTATGAATTAGTCGTAAAACTATACTCTTATATTTTATTATAACTATGTTTTATAAATATTATATTTTATATACGAAAAAAATATTGCGCAGTTAGGATATAAAAACCCGAATGAATTAAATATTTTATTTATGAATTTTGCAAGGGAAAATTTGAATAAAATCGGTTTGACCTGTTTTAAATTTTTAAATCTTATTATTTGTAATCAGATTAAAAGGTTTTTATTTATTTAATCTATGTATAAAAATTCAAGTAAGACAAAATGAATGTTTTCTAATTTCAAACTGTTATTTTTCGGTTCGGGTTTCGTTCAAATAAAAAAAATATTTCAGTTTCGTTTCGGTTTTTGTTTCGGAAAAATACGCGGTTTTTTATAATGAGTCATATTTTTATTTGTTTTAGACTGTATGAACCGTTATTTCTTTTCGGTTCAGATACGAGTTTTCGTTCCGATGATAGATATAACGGTTTTTATCAGTTCTCGATCCAATTTTAGTTCGCACAATCCTAAGTTGACAAAAAAACGAAAAAGGCGTTATTTTTTAAATTGATCCGGAGCGAAATAAAAAAATAACGGTTTGAAGCCCTTAAATATATTAAACCTATTTAATGTACACGTATTCTTGGATAAAAATTATGTTAATTGTTTTTATATACTCGAAACCTTTCTCTTAATATTTGTTATTTAAAAGTGTCCTACGATTTTTATAAAAAATACCAAATAATTAATATTGACATATTTTTTAATGCAAAATCGCTGTTTTATTTACAATAGGGTTTGCAGCATTAGAATTATATTTAAAAAAACATAACATAACATAAAACCATTGACATTAAATAATATAATTGGAGATCTTGAGATCATAACTAAGAATAAATTTTATATTTAGGAGTTAAAAAAAATGTAACATAAAGGTTTGAAAGTTTGAAGATTTAATGCATAACTGTAAAATATTTGAAACTTTTCCACTCTGTCCACTTTTAGTCGAATCTATGAGTTTCTCTCATGATATTCATTGGAAAAATGGTTTGATCTGATATCCTGTTCAATAAAATCCATTTTTTTAAATAAATAAATTGAAAAAAACGTGGTTCAACTTTTTTCTAAAAAGTCGTTTGGGCCAATACGTCTGGCCCACAGATGGAAAAGGTTAAAAATGTGACCAAGATGATTTTTTATTCTTTAATTCTAATAAAGATTTTTTATTTAAAATAGTGTGTAATAATTTATGCATAGTTATTTTATAATATTTATCGTAATGTTTGTTATATTAACTATAAGGGTTTCATTTGTATGTATGTGTGTATGCGTGTATAGCTTTGTGTGCACACCCATATATTGCGAGGGCGCTTTTCACAGTTTGAGAATCGATTTTCGTACCCCTACGGATGATGTCATCGCCGACCCAGCAGTCGACTCGCGGCTTTCCTGAGGGAAGCCCGCTCCCCCTCCACACTCCCCTGTGCCAGATTACATTCTTTTGTACACACAAGTGACGTTGGCTAAAAACCAAATCTATGACATAAACTTGATACAATAATCACTGACATTAATCGGGACATCGTTATAAACAGTATAGTGACAATCGAGTGAAGGAAAATCGCGGAAAATGTCACGGCGAGAGCTGCTAGGAATCCTAACCTGATAACGAGGTATGTTATTATCGCGCACCGAGATTCATCTCGAATTATTTCGTTCAATTTGTATGTGACGTGTATATTTTTATGAGCGTCGTGTTTTCTCCATTGATAAAACATACGTTTCACTACTACATTACGTTGGCGTGCAACTGGTTCGTGAATGAACCGTACTAATTGACACACACACCATGAATAAACGTCATCCATTGATTTTTATATATTTCAGTCATATGATTTGTCAATGTCATTGGATAAATCGACGTGTCGTTTTCGATAACAGATTGCAGCATTAATTTTTTCCCTTTATTTTTGTTAACGATCAACGTTATTATGTAAGGTTATGCAAATGAATTTTCCGGCGTAAACACGCGAAATACCGTTTTTCTTTTTCGATTCGAGTGTGGCCGTAATAGATTATCATAAAAACGTATCCTGAGTCATTTCATTCAAAGGAAACTGGGTTGGTCGGGAATATAAATAATTGCGTGCTTTGCATGCCTTTGCCTGAGTATCGCCATTGAATTGACACGACACTCTGATAATGAATTTCGTCTTTGATGTTTCGTTATTATTGCGCTATGGAAATTGCAAAACAATTATTATCTCAAAATCGAATATGTACGTACTGAGGTATCATATGTTCGATACAATTCCACCCTTATTTATTACGATGCGCAGTGACAGCATTGATTAAATTGCAATTCCATTTATCTTAAGATATACGTATATTTGAATACAAAGCGATGCTATAAATTTTGTTTCGCGAGTTTGCGCAAATTTTTATTCTTAAATTAGATCTGCAGTCAACACGTCGGAATGAATATTAAATATGGTGGTTTATGGCTTTTCTCCAAGGACGTCTCTGATGCAAGATCTGGATATGAATGCTGATTTTATAAAAGCTAAAATTCACTATTTATATGCGAGTCGTAGGATGCTTCTTGGAAATTTATTGCTCTGTCTATGATGCACAATATTTATATCACTATATAAGATTTTATATCACAATATTGTATTATTGTATATTATGCTCAAAAATTCGATATTATAGATGAAAATCTTGGAAATGTTACAGTATTCATTATTAGGAAATAAATATTATATTAGATATAACATCAGTGGCTAATAACAAGAAAATTTTATAATATTATGCTGTTAAATATTTCCCGTTATTTTCTATATCTTCTTCCACAGAATACGGAGTTAGTGTTTTTTTTTTATTATTAAAATTCGACTCACAGGGAGGTGGGCTTGTTCAACATTTATACTTTTTTTATCTAAAAAAGAATGTACTATCGACTTAAAAAAGTGATTCGAAGACGCAACATTAGATGAATATGATGAATGTTGCAAGTACCTGATTCGATAAAAATCATTGGTTTTTCCTCCCTTGGATTAGTACAGAGGACCGACTTATCATCCCCAGTAACAATCCTTCTAAGAAAAAGATCGGTTTCATATCTGGACAGCAAAGATAAAAAGATGGTTATTCGTTGTTCTAAGACCGTTGGTTATTCTTAATAAATCGGTGCAGCTTTTTGCCTATGCAGACGACATAGACAGTGGCTAGATCTCGGGAGACTCTCAAGGATGCATGCCAGCGAATAATGAGAGCGGCAATTGGCATGGGACTAAGGATCAACGAGACCGAGACAAAAAATCGTCCTTAGCATATGGGCATGTACCATATGCCAGGGACGAATCCTGGAACTCCTGAGAGTCGAAGAGTACAGATTCGAGCCCGTCCAAGAATTTTTGACTCAATTATTACAAATAACAATGAAACCAATTGGTAGTATTAAAAAGAACAATGCTGGCAAATCGGTGCTACTTTGGTCGTGATTCCTCTTAAGTCAAGCTCTACATAATTTCGTATGTTGGCACGGGCTTGATGCGGTTCAGGTCAAGCTCTACATGGACCTCATCAGGCCCATCCGAACATACGGATGTGAATGTCAGCCTTTGACAAAACAAGATGAGCAACAACTGGATATCCCGGGAAAGAAAATTCTGAGACGAATATATGGAGCCGTATTCGACAACGGGGAATGACGTATTCGAAGCAACAAGGAGCTGTACGGACTATACAAAAATATTCCGGTTAGAGCTGTGGTCAGAGTGGTCAGACTCCGGTGGGCCGGTCACATGTCAAGGATGCGGGACAGTCAGCCGCCGAAAAAGCTTGTGGCTAACGAGCCATCCTGTCCCCGGAGAAATGGAAGACTAAGGCTGAGGTGATTGGACTCTGTACAGATGGACACTGCATCATTGAAACTTACCGGAAGATATAGCGACGTAGCGGCAGACTGGATAAAATAGATAATGGTGTTGGATGAGGCCAAGGCTCTACAATAGAGTATTTTTGCCTATGATGAATGAATGAAGACCGTTTAGGAAAGTTGGTGAGGCAATTAAATTATCCTTCACTATTGACCACGGACAACTAAGATCATGTCTCTTGACAACTCCTTGATTAATTTACATGGATCGGTCTCTATCAATGAGTTTAAAGTGTCATCATAGATTTTAAGAGGTTTCCCTGATATAATCCTATTACTCAGTCCCGTGGTGATACTTTATCAAATAAAAACGGTATAATATACTAGAAATGTGTCTTTTTATCCTTGTCCTTGCATTTTTTATTTATTTTTAACAACTTTTTTACGTGTGAATTTATTTTAATCAAATATTACTTTTATTAGTAATATAATATTATTATATATAACTTTGAGGTTTAAGAATTTTCTTCTGAAAAAATTGTGGTAGTTTTATTAAATGTTTTAAATTTAAATGAAAGTTTATAGATTAAAAACAATAAAAAATCCTACACAGCTTTAGCATATATATATATATATATTTTTTAGTCTTTCGTATATATAGAAGTAAGAATAATTTTATGGGTAATGTAATAAAATGTATGTATGTATGTGTGAAAGATGATAGTGCATCAAGTCAAGTAATACCGGAGAAGCTTTTCACCTCTCGAGCTTCTTCTGTCTCTCGGTAAACGTATCAAATTTTACATTAACCATCACACCCCTTCAAATATGCATACGCGTAACTAACCGTGAGCCCTCCTGTACCCACCGACCAACCCTCATCCACCCCCCCTGTACACAAGTCAGAGATCGACAAACCGAATACTGCAAGCTCAGTGCAAAAACAAACTAAAAAAACAACATATTAAACGTTAAAAGCTTTCGCGTTTACGGTTTTCATGGTCCAGACGATGTTTTTGCCCGTTTATTTTTATATAAATTGCAAGTCACACGTTTGCCGACCCCTGCTCGCGGTGAGTACGTACACGTGTACTCGCCGTTGTATTTATTAGAAGCACGGGATCCGTCCGGCCGGACCAGTGGCTACTTTAATTTAATGCTTCCCGCAATTTTAATGAAGACCATAACAATTTGGAAATTTCGCCCGTCTTGGGGACCTGATGAATAATTATTGTCGTGAAACTGACCGTCATATTTTCAGTCAATTTGCGCTGGAATGTGGGTCAGGATAATGCGGATGTACACAAACATGATTCATCCCATGCGGTTTTGGCCAATGCGCATTTCCCGCATCTTTTTAATTATATGTATATGTGTTCCGAATGTGATAATCTCATTTTATCACGTGTTAAAATTGCGATGCTCTAGATTCAGAACGTTATACGTACGCTATAGTTATACTCGAGTATGTTGAGAATTGCATCGCGTTCTAGGCTGAAGCCTCTCCGATTTTCACTTCCGATACGGAACCCCGGCACTTCCGGCGCCGGTTCAATCGGCCCGTGGGGCACGGCGTCCGAGCTTTTTATAGCTGCTGTGAACATAAAAATCTCAGGTATGAAAAAATAAAACATTACTACAACCTGATTTCGTTTCGCGTGCCTCCCTGCGTTTCGTGGTAGGGCGTATCTTCAGATCTTATGTTTTTACGTGTAAGTTTTCGGGGAAAAATATTATTTTTGCAATTTTGTATATATATCAAGGTTAGAGTTGACTCAAAATTTGTGAAGGATTGTTGGGCTCGAATGAGTCGTTTGGTCGACGTCGGATTCTTCATTGTGATAACATGGGCGTGGAATATATTGTATAAAACTTTATAATAAATAATTATTCTATAGTAGTATGGAACAATGCAATTATTTTATAGGATCTTAATTTTATTAAAAAAATATTTATGTTTAATATATACTAAAATTTAAGTTATTAATGATATACTTTATAATTTAGTCGATATGTTGGATTTTTAAACCAATCAATATGACGCGTAAGTAACAAGCGCACTCGGCGTCCCGCCGCAAACTGAAGACATGCCACCGGTAGTCCGACCGCCGAGTTCTCGCCGGGTGTCATAATATTATATCATAATTTCATAAATTCTGATATCTGTTTCGTGTATTTCTATTAATTAATCATAATGAAATTAGTCATAAATGGTGTTTATGGCATAATTTAATTACCTTTATCGGCCCAAGGCTCAAACTGTTTTCGCATCAATGAATGGTTCATTAAAAATTGGCAACACTGTATTGTTAATAACGACTCCATGAAGGTGTAGCAGAGGTGAAGCGAAGGTGGTATGCAGATTAGTCGAAGCTCAGAAATAGAAGTGGCGTGTGAGTCACCGCGCCTGTCCCAGGAGGGAGGGGCCGCGGGGTGGAGCCCGGGAGGCGCTGCCCCCGCGTCTGTTGATTGCGGGGGCCCTCCCCCCAAGCCATCCCTCCGCACACAGCTTTATATCCGCAGACTGAATTTATATTTACGCCTCATTCGTCCCACAATATCATTTTGCACAACCTTTGATGTCTCATTTTTGTTATGCTAATAATCCGTCTGCAAACAGAAAAATGGCTCAACTTAAAAAAAGTGCGGTCGTATCAGTTTCATAAGGTTCCATTCGCCGATTAGTTTTGTGAAAGTTTCATCGTTTTCATTTGCAAATTGTAATTATTCTCTTACGTCCGTTTCCAATCTTCTGTTAGGGAGGAAATTGATGAGGCGCGCTGAGTTTTTAGCCTCGGGGTATGTGTGGTTTTACTATGGAATCACTTTCTTGGGGTGTGAGACGGTGGTAAGTGTACACGTTTGCAATGGCTTAGCATAATTAGATTTGTGTCATAATTGCATGTCACTATAGCTTTATAACCTGCAATGAAATATTGCACAGAACTCTAGTCTATAATTCATTATCTTCCGAATGAGAGAATACACAGCTGGATAAAATATATGCGGATTGTCTAATTGATTTTAGAAATTAAGGAAGGAAATTCTGATTTCTAGATTTATGTTGTTTAATAGATATAATACTGAAATTAAATTAATTAAATCAAAATCAGAAAAATAAATTGATTACAGAACGTTATCAGAATATAAACTTTTGTCAGAATTACATTAATTTTAAACTATTAAATGATTTTAATATTTTTAAAATATTCCAACGGAGTCCCAAAATTAATTAAAGCATTCGATGACAGGCTCGTGGATAAAATATTTGGGGGTGCTGCGGAAAATAATAAAGTAAAAATGCTAAATAATATTAACAATAAAAAAATAAGTAACAAGCGCACGTGGCTCAAAGAAGCCGTATCTTAGTATGACTGCGCTACAGTGAATCAGTATGACTGCATCGAGTCGCAGCGCGACACGGCGGTTAACGGCTTGAACCCCCCCCCACATTCTGCTACCGGTCTGCATCCGTCCAATACCCGACGGTAGCGCCGACAAGTAGACAGCGCTCGTGCAATTAATAAATATATATTTATGGCTTGTAGGTAACATGCATATTTTTTTAATAATGCAACCGCGACTGAGCTAAGTTAGTAGTCGGATAGGTGACCGATGAAAACTATGAATTCAGGGAATTCTTTTTAACACTAGCCAGGGGGTATGTAAAACGAGAAGACCCATTACCTCCGCATATTTTATAAACATATTTATGTAGATAGTTTGGCTCGTTAGAATTAGTTAATTTAATGCTATCTATCCTGCGTTGAATAAATAATTATAAAACAAATAATATACATTTTTATCCAACTAAAATAATATTTAAAATTTAGAATCTTTATATAGGTGAATAGCGCTTTGGAATCTTTCTGTCATGACATTCATCCATCGTGGTCAAATAAATATTATATTTATATACACGTAATGCATAATCAATAGACACCTCAGTTTGTTTGGGGGTGCTGCAGCTCCGCAATATATATGGACGAAACGCCCCTGCTTGAAAGCATAAAGAAAATTTCACAATTTTCTTAACCACATTTGATGTGAAGGTCGAATTTTCGCCTCTAAATTTACAAACGTAAATTATATACTTCTAATTAAGCATTGAGATGAAAGCCATGAATTTCATCAAAAACATATTCTTAAAGATGAACATCCAAAATTACGCATTTTTATTATTTTTGTTATATAAGATACATTTCAACTGCGAACATATAGTGATATTTGAGGGAAAAGTTAGATGTTCAACATACGTAAACGTTTGTATCACAGTAGAAATTTGCAGGTGAGAACTATCTCATTTGTAGCTGCTTGTTTCAAACGTCGTAGTTACCGTCTGGTTTCTGCCACTGCAAACTTCGTAGAACGTTCGTATGCAAATTCGATAACTGCAAAAAACGTCGTTTCGAGAGTGTCGAGGAAGATATTACTGAATTATACGCTAAATACGGCAAAACGCTCCGCACCACTGGTACGTGCCCAATCGCAATTCTGGAAGTGCCCACCCCCAACCCTTAAACAATGTCAATTAATTACGTCCTTTTCGTTTTTGTTTGAAGTGATTGGTAGCGGGGTGTTTTTATTTGCCTTCTGGCTATATTGCATTCCAGCTGCGAATTCTTGCAACTCTGAGAATCAATCCGCGGATAGATAAAAAAATAAATTAATTACAATTTGTTATTTTTTTCATATATAACAACGTTTGGGGATGTCCAAATAATATTGTAATTTATACAGCTACATCGGTTTGAGCTGAAAATATTTTTTTGGCATTTCACCACATCTGTCGCCATCGCTGAGGTACAAATGATAACCGTGTTATATTACACGATATATATTTATAATAAAATAATATTTAATTCGAATTATTTAAATAGTAATCTGTCCGTTCCCCTCGGCTAAACTCTACATTTAATTAAGCGCTTTATCGTGGGAAACGTAGCTGTTACTAATAACGAAAACGCTGTGTGTAAACACAATTTTATTCAAATGTGTTTCGCTCTGTATTGGAGTGAGCAAGTACGGGGCTAATTCAAAGTAGGCCAGTTTTATCGGATAAGTGATAAGGCACGTACTCCGGGAAACTTGGCCCCGTTGATTGTATGGGGGCCGACTTGGGGGCGAGAGCTGAGGTGAGAGAAACATTTTTGGAACCAAATTAAGGATTTCAACTCGACCATAACCGCATTATCAATTTACAGCAGGATAAATACAAGCCAGGTTCAAAAGGTTGGGTCTCTCTTAATGAATTGGAGCAGGGTGGGTGTTTTCAATTATTTTTGTGTATTCGGATCGTGGATTATGACGATTATGCTGGGAAATCGAGCAGAAATATTTTTTTTGCCCAATATAGGAAATTGATTTTATCTACCGTCTCTTATTATAGGTTAAACTAATCTTGTTTAATATACAGTTAATAGAAACTATAAATAATTAGTAAATTTAAAATTCTTGAAATAAATATAGGCTTTATACGCTTTATGACAAGATATTATGTTGTGTATAAATTAAATAAATATTTTTACAATGGATATTTAATTGAAAAATATGTCTGATGCCGAAATTTAACCACATGCAATACGGGACGATGGAATTGGAACATCTTCATATTGATTATAATGTGTTACATTTGACTAAATAGTTGCTGTAGATGAAAGTAGAACTAAGAAAATGTATACACAGTTTGAATGATTATAACTTCAGTTTTTATTCACATATAATAAATATTTAAATCTGCAAAAAATCTACACACAATGTATAACGTTTCCTCCTGTTGAAAATTACTATTGTTCCTGGTATTACACTGGTGATAACGGTGGGCTATTGATTCTCAAACTTCAACAAACATTTCATTTCTTGTTGTGGTGCATTCTTCCTCAATTGCGGCTTTAAATTCTGCCAGTGTCGTCAAATTTCTAGCGTAGATTTTAACTTTAAGGTATCCCCATAAGAAAAAAAATCCAGTAGCTTCAGATCTGGGGAACAGGCAGGGTATTCAGGATATTCCAAGCCAATTCCATTGTTTGGAAACTTCTCATCAATATATAGATATGCTCTTATATAATGTCTTATATAAGCAGATTCTTGCAGTAAATTAAAGTAATTGGCATCAGTGTATACAACCTGTATATATAAAAACAATTTAAATAAGTATTTTATTTTCTCCAACGTTGTTTCGATATATTTTTATTAATATATATATTTCTTTTACTTTTAGAGTAGAAGATTTTTTGCATTGTGATAAACATTTTGTTACACGGTTTTGAAATAACAAGGTTCACTAAAGATAAAAAATACTTTATTTTTATACGATTTATTTGTTCTGACACGATTCCTATAACAAAATTAATATATTTTACGCGCGTTGCTACCTCCCGGTGTTTATTGACGCAAAAGGACATCGTTTTGTCACAATAGTTACAATTTATCAACAAACAACCGTTTTAATTCATGAGGGTTTGCTAAGCGTAAGGGATTCACATTTTTTTACTTATGATTCCAATCTAGAACGAGCTTTAAAATTCCAACGGGATTTGTATGGTTGGATATTAAGAAATGTATAAACAATTTAGCTTAATTAGATTTTAACATATTAGACGTAAGAATCGATAGTATATATATTTTTTAAATACGTTTGTAAGATCAATATTTTGTGTAATATATTTAGGGGTTTTCATTATTACATGATTTTCTATACTAAATAGCACGGTTTTTTTAATACAGGAAGTCATCAATCTACACAGTTTTTGAAGGAAAGTATCTAATGTTTGTAGGAATATAGACATGGTTTTCTTGGAAGTATAAAATGTTATTACAATGGTCTATAGTTACCGTATGTATGGCATTAATATTTGCACTAAGAAATTCTGATGCCGAACTCCAGATTTTATATTACAATTTCATTCGATATCTTGTTAGATAAAAGTCTCAGCGTTTATTCAGAATTCCCTGAAAGGTCAGCTATCCGAATACTACCCTTCTCAGTTTTTTTTAATTTAACTCTTGTTAGACATTAAGATATTAGTAAAAAAATTCTCCAAAAATGTGTATTATTTTAAATTAATTGCTAGTAATTATTGCTTGAAAAAAATGATTCCCTGCATTTCCTAAAATTTTATTGAGTATCGTAGCTACTAAACGAGATCTAGAAAACGCAGGTTGTTTATATTTGTAAATATAAACAACACCGTTAGACTTCAAACTGAGATAATACAGACCTTTTATTATAAAATATTTTTAAAACAATTAGAATTTTATATAGTTTCTAACATTATTAATTTAAAATACATTTCTTAGTATTCCTAATTTATTGACCTAGTAATTCCAATGAAATACATATTATTGTTTATTAAATTTACCGAAAATTTAGTATTATTGCGTAACAAGATTTATTTTATAAATATGTTCACGTTCATTTATTAGCACGCTAATATGGAATTCAGTCAACTGAATATATTAAATCAGGTCAAACGTATTCGCGAAACAGCAAACATTACAGAACGAAACTTTGTCCCCGATTGCCGACATAAAATATTTCGCCATATTTCTGTCAGAGTAGTGAATGCCGTTAATAAGGGTCGGACGTCGGTACAACGTTGCGGCGACGCTTTATAGGTGCTTGACACGTCTCAGCTTTAATCAGCAGAGCAAATTATACGACGAATGGGAAGATTGGATGAAAGCTGTGCTAATCCGCAGCTACTCGAGCTTGCTCGCTCCGCGCTTCATTGTTAACAAAATGGCCAATGTCGATGTTCATTATCGGCATTGCGGGCCCAATCAATTTTCTCTGATGTTTATCGGCATGTAGACAGACATGCACGCTCACACATGTATTGGTACATGTATCTATAATTAATCATATTTGAGGCTTTCGTTGTTGAAACGCAAGGATTTGTTCGGAGAGAATTTCCATAAAGCTTGCTATTTAATTAATGTAAACAAAAGTCTTTATGAAAAGAAAATGAGGTCAATTGCTCCCGGGAGAGATGTAATATCTCAAGAATACGCTTGTGAGGTCACTCGTATTATTTATCTCATTGACGGAAATAATTTTATAATACGATTTTATATATATATATATATATATATATATATATATATATATATATATATATATATATATATATATATATATATAAATGAATAATTGGAAATAAATGGACATGGGGTTATATTTGCATGGATTGATGAGGTTTTTTCAGGATCCAATTCCGTACGAACGTTTCGGAAATTCAAGATTTAGTCAACATGAGTGTCCAGTCACCGAAAAAAGAGATTGTACAAACAACACGCCAACCGAAGCAAACATAGCGATGGTAAAAAAAAGTGTGACAACGTTAAACAATCATAAATTTGATTTGTCCCCCGTCTAGACACGATTGCAAATAGAATCACACAAACTGCCCCATGGTTACCGTGGATCTAATAGATTGAGAAAAATATAGATGGCGTAGAATCTCGTTATACATTCTTGATGCATTTTTCAGGTTTTCATCATCGTTTGATGGTGCGATTAATGACATCCTCTCTATATATATATATTTACGTGGGGCCCTAAGGCCCTAAGGCTCAGTTACGAGAGGCCGCAGCGGGCGTGTCGCTTGCCGTTACAAAGGCATACGCGTGCTCTGAATAATAAAGTTAGCAATGGCAATTTTTGCAAATTTATCAGCAACGCGGTACACCGCCGGTACAATGAAACATGCGTGTTATTGCGTTCGAGAATATTTTCGCGACAAGTACGATTTATCGCGAGGCTGGCCTGACGTGATTAGGCACTCCGTAATTTTTGCGTTAATAAAAAAAAACAATTATAATAATTATCCAAATAATAGTTTACTGTGTAATTAATTTTGGACATACGATTATTCATAGGTAGTGAAAATTATCATTTTTTTTATATTTTAACATAAAGGTCCTTTGTAAATTAAAAATATATAATTCAAATATAAATTACCTTGCGTTAATCTTGTTTTACCTGATTTACAAGGCAAACTGTTGGATTGTTTAAATTCTGCAGGGCGGGGCCGCCTCCTTTCGCGTCCTTCTCTTGAAGAAAAATGTTATTGAATTGCCTTTTTTATCTCGTAATTTAAAACACATATGGATTGATGAAAAATACTCAACTCTTTCTTAAAAACTGGTCCAAATACAGTAATGTATTTATTTAATATTTATTCAAAATTATATATATAATATATTTTTTTTGTGTTATAATGATAATTGTTTACTTTGCGTTACTTTTTCCTTAGGATGACAAATATAGGGAAATTTTCGCAAAATGTTAAGGTTAAAAACACCCTTATTCCGTGGAATTCTGAAGCAAAGTACCTCGGGGTCACTTTCGATAAAAAACTCTCCTGGAGACCTCACGTAGATTATATTATTAAACAAAATAAATATTAATAACGCGCTCATTCGTCCTTTTATAGGCAAAAACAGTGTCCTTTCGCTAAAATTAAAATCCGTCCTCAAATCCTATACGCTTCTCAGATCTGGGACACGATGCATCCTACTCATATGAATAAAACTCAAAGAAAAATAAATATAACACTACGAACAATCACAAATGTACCTTGGTTTTTTCGTAAATATGCCACTCTCTTTTACCTTCACAAATTCATAAATATAAACCCATCCATTTCCTCTCTCTAACTATGATCCCATATACTCACAATACTTTCATAGAATTCCTCTAACTGTTTTACTTCCTACAAAAAAAGGAATAAAGGATAACACAAATAACAAATCAGACCTCTTTTCTTACTTTAGTTAAAAGTAGTTCCAAATTAGCTTAAAATAATTTAAAAACTTATACTTCTTACAAACCTTTAGCTAGGTTATCTTTTTATCTCTTTCTTGCTGTCCTTTAATTTTATTGTATTAAACCTAATAACGACTTCTTCGCTTCTGTGTTTGCTTTACTAGGTTCATTAGCCTACATTTATTTTTTATTTATGTAATAATTTATTTCTTATTGTGATTTTTTCTATTATCTCGTTTTTATAATTTTTTTCCGTTGATATTTTTCTTTCAAAAGCTGTCAATCACTCGAGCGCTGGAAAATCTCCATTTAGGCATCGTGTAATTTTTCTGATATTCTTAGAACACAAAAAACTCAACATGGATTATATTTTTTCGAAATGTATCTGTTCCAACTTATCATGTAATGATCGTTCGAAATATATACGACACGGATATTTTATAACCAGCCTCCAAATGATATGTCAAAAAATATATATTTCATCACGCAGTTTTAGGATTTTACGACGACTGTTTTCAGTGATAGATGATTCTATTTTTTATCACAATCTAAATGCGTCCTAATGGCACTTTTTTAAGCGACTGTTGAATTTTTTGCACTCGAACAGGAGTTTCTTCTAAATATATAAAAAAAAATCTTAATACGATCCACCAAAAACTGCGTTTAAAAATTGATAGAATTCATAGAAAAGATTGGTTCATTAAATTAAAAATACTGTGTTATTTTATAAAAAAAATATGGTTTAAAAATTGTGAAAAAATGTATCAATGAAAACTCAATAAAAAAATAATATGAAAATAATACTAATGACGGTAAATAGGAAGTGCTGTCATATCCTCCATATATGTCAGACTTTTAGGTTCATGGAATAAACCTGCAAAACGTTTTTGAACTGAGCTGAAAAACTATAAAGGTCTATTTTAATTTCAAAACGGGATTTTTTAATAGGGATTAAAAAGCTGCATATTATTTTTATTATTATATTTATTTCGTAATATTTTAATACGCAGTTATGTATATTTATCATAAGCAGACGTTATTATACGTCCCGTATCATTATTCTGTCACGAAAAATGGCATATGTACATCGAAGCCTTAAAAATGCAGTATGCATTGCATTGTTGCAATCTTTCGCAAACAAGTCAGATTTGACGACTCTGACGTGTAATTATAATGCCATGAGAAGTTATGACGCGTAAGACATGTAGGACACACACGCAGGCCGGGCAATATGCGGCAAAGGATAAATGTACCGGTTTTATTGGATCATACGGGAGAAATAGGATACAAAATTTGAGGACGATTTTTAAAGTGCAATAAAGTGCGAGGGGGAAGCATTCTAGGAATTCAATACAATCTCTTCGGCTAAAGGAGATGAGTGTGGAGGGCCTAAACGATATTACCGGGGTGGGTGGTAGACCCTCTCCCTCCCCACGCAGGGGACAGTACGGCCAGAGTGAAAAATCATTGGATGCGTGCTGCTGAACGTGACCGCGTGCCGGGAGAGTAATGAGGGGCGGCTCGACGTGACGTACCATCTGCCATCCGACAACTACAAAACAAACGATGCGAGCGTGGCTTGCTTTGTTAAAACGTGATCAATAAAGCAATATCGAAACAATAAACAATAATTAAACAAGAGAAAATATCCAAAAATCCTAATATTTTTTATCCTCCGATAATGCTCGCCTTGAGAGGTCAATAGACATGACAGCCTTTTTAATATAGATGGTGGCAGCTGTAATTTATTTTTTTTGTTCTTGATAATTTCATTCAGCTCTCCGTTTTCAGTATATTTTTAATGCACAGTATTACCTTACAATATTCATCCCTATGAATAATTTATTTAATATATTCTATGTTTGTATTTTATTTCAATTAAATAAAAGTTATTAAGATTTATAGATCGGTATTTGTTTAAAATGAATATAATATATCATAAATTATTTACCGTGTCAAAATTCTTATTATTGGATACTTTTTGTGAATGTTAAAATACTGTGTTTACATTAAAAAAATATTATTACGTTGTAGAATCTTTTTTCGATATACTTATCCTGAACCCAAGGAGGCACAGATTACATCAAATAATACTTTATCTGATAAGCTTTATAGAAATGAACCCTTTTTAATATTTGCCCATAGATTTATAATATAAATTAATCTAGAATGTTTTTGGCAATACTTCATTGGTTTTATGCTTAGTTTTTACAAAAAAAATACATTATTAGTTTATTTTACTTTGATTATTTTATGAAACAAATATACACAACTATGCATTTGTATTTTTTGTGTAGTCTTTTTGTATAAGAAGCAAAATATCAAACCGCTCATATGGTTCCACAAAAACGTCGTGTAATACAAATCCGTGTTATACGAGGTTTGTAGTTCATACAAAAATACACTTACAATTCTTAAATAAACCTGTGTTATACGAGGCCAAGATCTATATATTTTTAATAATTACATTAATAATACCTTTCTCATTAATTACTACGACAGTGTTCTAAAAAATTAAAATCGTCATTAATCTCTGTGCTAGGGTTCCTAACCTTGTACTCTAGAGCACATTCTAAAATATCGATAGGGTGACGGGCACCACTCTTAACGGCAAATTCCGACAAGTACTGTCAGCAAAGGAACCACTTATACATATAATATCGCAAACATACGAACGTATTTAATAAACCTAAACACTCAAAAAAATCAAAACTCTAGCAAATAAATAAAAAAAATAATTCACATTTTTAATTAATGTTTATAAAAAAATTCTGTCTCGTTTGAATAGTGGCGGGCACATCCGAATCGTTCCGCGGGCACCATGGCGCCCGCGGGCACAGAGTTGGGAACCTCTGCTCTAAAGTATTGATTTTAAATGCTTCTTTATATAAATTGTTTTGCTGTTAAATATTATCTTATGCTCTGAAAAAAACGGTAATCAGAAAAAGCAAGGACTGGATAATTTTTAAAGTTCTCAAAATATCGCTATTCAATTTATGTAACTCAAAATTGAGCTATCGTCACTGTATGTTTAATATAGGTTGCTTAAGATATAATATAATTTATAGCTAAAAATATTTTTATATGATGAAAATGCTTCATTTTAAATGATTAATTAATTCCTATCTTCAATGTAATCTCTTTGGTGTTTTGACACGAAACATAGTTAATTATGATGATCTTTAATCAGTCATTATCGGGCTTTAAAAGCTGCCCGGTTCGTGATTTATCACATAATTAAAAACTTCAGATCGGAATTTTGTAAACAACTCTTTTGTTAGAAGAACTTTAGTGGGATATTCTTCGTGTACATTGAAAATTCCTTTGGTTGCTCAGTGAATTTAAAAAATATAAGAGCTAAGACTAAGTACAAAGTAGAAAGGGAGCATACTTTAAAAAACGAAATATTTAAAAATACTATTAATTTTTTTAATTGATTTGAATAATACTACAGATTGATCAATTTTATAAAAATCTATGTTAAGAAAAATGAGATATCTAGATTTTCATTCGATATTCAAATAGGTTCAACCTCAATTTTTTTCGATGAAAATATTTGTTACACGTTTTCCATCCATAATATTTCACGATTGCAATTTTCGTGTCGCTACCCATTTGTCATTGCATTTATTACATTTCCTGCATCGCCAAATCCCCCGAAACATACAGCCGCTGGCCCAAAAGAGAAATGGGAAATCAATACGCGTTCTTATGGCGAGAAATATGAAGAAACTTTTACCACGAATATGAAAAGTCGAACACCTACGGTGCAGATCGCGTAATTCCGTCCCCCGCCCACCGAAATTATTTTATTATGCGACGATCGGACGAAAATGAGTTTTCCGCTTGTTTGTTCGGAGCATTTAAAACGGGCACGGCATAATCTGAAATTAAAATCTCGCCTCTCATTTCGCCGACTTTCATCTTGATCCCGGCGAGTGTAAACGCTTTGGCGTCTTCATAAAATAAACATGAAAACTAATGGATTTGTTTGCTGTCACATTTTTTTTATTTTCAAGAATTCTATTATGCGTAATATTGAAGGTTTTCCTCGATGAAACGAAGAAGGCGGGGGTGGTAAACGGAATTGGTCGTACGCTCTCGTACTATGGCGGTCCCCTTCATTGCTGAACGAAAATCCGCTATGACAAATTTGATGGAACGTGATGCCAATGATAAGTATTCGATTTCTTGGTGAGGAAAATTTTACAAAATTAACTTTTTTATTAATACTAGCTCTGAGACCTTAATTTAATTATCTAAAGAGTAAAATTTTCATAAAAATATTTTCTATCTTTCTATAGCTAATTATAGAACGTATATATTAATTTTATTGTAATAAATACATTTTATTTTTAAATATATTTCATATTATGCATCATACGGTATGATAATGTATATAATGACAATTTCAGTCACGTAATATAATATTATCTGCTACAATGTATAGAAACTCCATTAACTTGACGTAGTCATCCATTATGAAACTCTATGTCAAAGAGTCTTTGATCAAGCTCTGAATACTCGGCGAAGGTTGACGTAAGTTGACGTAATATCACACACCCCCATGCGGAATATAAATTCGAAATTTACCTAACAATTTATTCGCATATATCGAATCCGAGATTGAAAGAGCCAAATAACGAATACGAAATGTTAAGTATTTATTATGGCGAAATTATCGGTCGGCATTTTTATGAGTGTGTATTAGGGCGAAATCGCTTTTGGAAATATTTTTTTTTACATAAACCTTGGTTGTGCTCGGAGAGGAAATTATTTTTTGCGATATTCATCGCTGAATTATATTCGTTCAATATTTTCATACTTTTGTACAGGATGTTTTTAGAGTTGATTTATTGTGATCATCTGGTCGGAAGCTATAAATTACAGCGGCTCGATATCAGATGAAAAAATATATATATTAAACATACTACCCTGTTGCTAACGAAAAATAAACGTTTATAATTAAATGATAGCTGAAAAAAATAACCTTTGACGGCATCGCTCAATAAATTGTAGAGAATCTCAGCACTTGTGTTAGTTACCGAGATTTTTATCGGAAAATGCGGAAAGTTGTCGGCTCTTATATATCGTACTAAGCAAAAATTTTATAGCTCCATTAAGTTTTCCCCAACGATTAAGCACTATATAATTCGGATCTTATCTTTATCGTTCTTGTATAAATAATTTGTACAGTTATTTATAACGCCGAGGTATTTGTGGAGTGTTACTAATTCGTGGAAATGCTTGGGTTGTCATCGTTGCTTTGATGTAAATGAAGGCATGATTGATGGTATTTACCAGAAACGGATAATATACAGAAACTTCCTCCCGAGTGCAAATAATTATCGTGCAACTTTGCGTCAAATCCGTTGAAACTCATTTCACGCCTATTGCCTGTATAGTCGATTACGTTTGTTATGTCATAAAATTTAATTAAAAATATATTAAAATACTTTAAAATATTTTATTAATTTATATTTTATGAAAAATCAATATCTTGAACAGAATTTCTCTCCACAGTATCTTTTACATAAATTAATGGATGAATTATTTCCTGGTAGTTATCTTATCACAGCAATCATACAAGAACTGGCTCTCTAATTAGAGAATCTTATAAGGTTATTTATATAACACGGCTAATGAAGTGTGGCCCAGAACCTTGGAAAATATTTAGTACTCAAAACTGTTTACAAATTCAAGTATTTAAAATAAATATGTTAATCTTTACGTTTTATATTGATTATTTAAAAAATAAAGGATATTAACAAACTATAATTTTATATAAACTTGAATATCACGGATTTGTATTACACGACGTTTTTGTAAAATCATATGACTGTGATATACTAGGTCAGAGTGTGTTTCTTGAATATCTTGAAGATTTTGTATGGCTAGTTGTATTTTTTACTTGTTTTTCATTTACGCGGTTTTTCAAGGAACGTATTTATTGCGTGAATCGAGGAATAATTTGCTATTGTTTTCTAACTTCACATATTATTATTATCCATATAAAAACTATGGTTATATAGTATACAATAAATATCGTATTTTCTATAATCCGTATTATTTCATTTTGCAAAAAAATATAAAATTGTAACCGATAATTTATTATTTTATTTCCTTTCACAAATTAATTAAATAAAAGTGTTTGTCTATTAACATAATTTTGTATTATCAATTATTATTCGTTGCTCTACATTTTATTATTATTTTTATATTATATAAAGATTATTATTGCTCTTTTTTATATATATAAACTATTAATCCATTTCCACTCATTTCTGAGGAACGTGATCATGTTCATGATTCCCCTTATGGAGGACCATGGACATGGTTTTCATGGGAATATATAGTGCAGTGGTTTCCCGTTGTTTTTTGCAACTCAGTATTTTTATGCTGAAGATATATTTTTATTCCAACTTATGTTTTTGACAATTCGTTTTGTGAAATGGTCACCAATTCCAGTAAAATTTACGCTCAGTAGCGGTTAACCTAACAATTTTAATTGATTTTAAATGCCTACAAATTATGACGGGAGCTTATGTGTTTATTTATTTTAGCCGTGCCTATTTGGGACCCCCAGTTTTTAGTTTTTTTCGAATAACTCATAATATAAATCCTACATTTCACAAACTTTTTGTATTTGTATAAAAAAGGCTAAAAATAAATATATAAATAATCATTGGTCTTTATTGTCCGTAATTGCGAAAAAAAATAAAAAATATATATTTGCATCTGTAGCCACAGGTGCGATGTTTTCTCACTCGCATCCGGTACGATGTGGTAAGTGCAAATATTAGGTAGTATATTACAAATAACTATTTTTATTATTCGAATAATCATTTTTTTTTAAAAAGTCAACACATTGATGAAGATTTTATCAATATCTTGACTTGAAATGCCAAGGGTTTATTTTCCCTTATGGACCCCTCGGGTGACGTGGTTGGTTTCTAGCCACCGTGACGGATCTACGGACTACTAATGATGTTTTGGTATTTTTGTTTGTTTATTCCTTTTACTTTTTTAATTTTTAAAAATTAATCTTTTCGTAGAAAGTCTGGCTTCGAGGCCATTAAATAAAAGTCGAAATTTGTCACTTTATATTTCGGCAGATATATTTAGACGCAGATTAATATAGTTTTATATGTATATCAAAGACGGAAGTAAATTTAAATAATCAAAACCAAGAAGAAAAATCACCAATCAACAGTTTATTGTTACATCAGATTTGGATTAATTGCAGAAGTCTGTTATTTTACAGCATTTTTCTTATCTTGGTTCAAAACTGTTTGTAAATTTATTTTTTCAGCTTGATCTGTGCTTAGTAAATTCGTGATTCGCAGCTCATTTATCTTTTCTAAAATAATTGAAAATAATTCTTCAACCTGAGAACGATTAATTATTGATCTACTCGTAGATATCGTTTCTGAATGTTATTTTTTGTTTTAAGATGCAAAATAATAAAAAATGTATTTCAACTTAATCAATTAAATATATGACAATCAGTGTCATCTTTATGTAACAAACAATATGTTATGATGTCAGTTAGCTGTGATTGATCTAAATTAGTACTCGAATTGATTAACCTCCTAATCCTAAACCTCTATGAATTCTGGGAATTCTGTATGACACTGGCCAAGAAAAATATAAGTGTGAGAGACACATAATCCCTGAATCTTTTAAATCTTTATCGATAATCTTTATATTGGTGAGTGGCGCTTTGAATTTTATCTGACATGCTATTCATCGATCGTCAAGTAGTAAAATAAAAATACATATGATGAAGAGTACCCAGTTTGCTTAAAGATAAGCGAGAGATATATTTTAATTAATCATATTAGATTATATAATGAACAGTAAAATATTACTATCATGACAAATTGTTTTCAAACAGGGGTTTCTTAATTTTATTAGACGATAAAAGTGCATTGTTTCATTCTCATTCTACGCAATTTGGTAAACAACACCATAACACTGTATTTATACAAAATAAATAATATTTGCAGACGTCTGATACCATCCGTTCCCTATTCACCCGGCGATCTTTTATCGCGCAGAATGTTATAACCGGCAATAACGAGCACTTGCAATGATACGCCATACATTTCGACGTCGACTTTACCCCGTCTGAAGCGATTACCCCACCCCCACACTCCGGCTGCTATGACGTCATTGAAAGAGAAGAAAAGCGCCCCAGGACACCTCGGTTTTGTAACGCCTCGGATTTTCTAGAGCATGCCGCGGATTCCATTCTTTGATATTAATAATATGTCTACACACAATGATAATAGATATACGTACTAACGAATGTTTTGTCTTTGTTTCAGGTAATTAAATCATACAATCGGATGATGTAAAGGCGATCAGGTATATTTGTTATATTTTTTTTTATTTTGCCCACACGTGCCATAATTTACGATCCATTTCATCAGCGAAATCGTCAAACAGATCATCATTTCCGTTTTTTTTTATTCGGAGCCGACTATTAGAGACCTATTGGTAGGTAATGGCGGATACATTTCCCGTTGGCTTTATTGGCTAATTTGGCCGCCATTTTTATGGCCAGAAGGTTTTCCGGATGGCCTAGCAGGTATGTACGCAGTAGCCATGTGTACCTCGTAGGGGGAGAGAGAGAGGCAGAGATGATTGGATAGGGACAACCGGATCTTCGGCAGATGGATGGGCGAGTGTTAAGCTGGATTTAATGGGAGATCCCCTAAGCGATAAATATTTTTTTTTAATGATCGTCAATGTCAGGGACAAATACGGAATATCGTTTTTTTAGAATGGGTAAATTTGGTAATGTCGCATTAACTTTTTCAGATGTAATATGTGATTTATTGGGGGACGGATTTAGAATTTTTTTTGTCCAATAATAGATGGAATGTTTAAGTAATGCGATTGTCTGAAGTATTCCCGGTGCCCCCGATCAAATCCGATTTGCTTTGGATCAAAAGTAATAAAGCGAGAGATTTCCTGAGGGTCAAGGGTATATAACCGAATATGCGAAGCGTGTTTCAGCGGAAAATTTTATTGTTTTAAATTTTATATCCACCGCCTTTCAAATACGATCGATTTATTATCTTATACCATATTATTTACAATTTGTCATTGTGTCAGGTGATTTTCGCCTTGTAAAGTAGATACAAATTCGCATACTTTTTTCGGTAGGGTTTACCGGTACAAATAACCCCTGGGCATGTATCGTTCGACAGCCAGCCTCGGAGACACATAATTCAAATTCAGAGGAAAAGTTTCCGGATTACGTCGGATCTTGGGCCATCCTCGTTGTGTAGATGCCCCTCTGTGGATGTCGGTAGTCGTAGTAAGTTCTTTATCGGTGCCAGTGTGCATGCACCCCACCGGGGATGTCATAATGGGGGAGGCCAGGGGATGAAAATCACAGAAGCCTTTAGCCCGCGGGGACAGCCTTTTGTCGGTACCGTAGGAAAAAAATGCGAAAAAATAGCTAAGGCCGCGTTATTTGATTTTTATTCGGTAATATATGGGAGCGTTGGTGACCGAGAGGAGGAGGTGCTTGTATTGTTGTAGAAGGGTCGGCGAATGAGTTATGTTGTTTTTAGGGAAAAAATATTCAGCATTTTTTTTTTACTATTCAAAATAAGGATTAATATTTAAAGAGAATAATGACTTCTTTTAGAAACGCCTTATAAAATATTTTAGTAAAATTCAAAATCAGCTATTAACTATTCAGTTGTATTGAAATACCATTAATTAAATTTAAATCAACGCTAATAAAATAAATAATAATTTTAATTTATTTTATAAAGAAATATACTTAAAATTATTGAATAATTAGGAATATAATTAATGCCGCTTAATTAAAACGTTGTTTTATTGAAATTATTTGGATCAAAACTCAAGAAACAGAAATCAAATAAAAGAACTATTAGTAATTTATTTCGGTTAAATGGGACATGTTTTTTCGTTAAATATTTATGAAGAGAAATACCCATTCGTCTCGGCGGCTTCAAAACAACTGCGTCGTCCGAAGGGGGTCTTGATTGATGAATCAACAATTAAGTGATTTTTTTTAATTTCATAGGATGAATAAATCCAATTGTCGATTTTTTTACATATTGATACATTTGGCGTATCTTGACATTTGTAGCTATAATGGATGCTTACTCTCTATTGATGGCTGTCGAAAATGTTTCACATGTTTTGTTGACTCTGCAACTTTTTACTTGTAGAAAAAATAGAAAACATCTTTGTTTTAAAAATATAAATCTTATCAAAAAAAAACATCGTTGAGATGCCTTAGCCTTCGTTTTCGGCCGGACCTCCTGAAACCTCTTTCGTCATTTTTTTCAGAAATAAAAAAGAAATGGTGTATTGAAAACAAACGAGTCGTTCGAAAGGGGTCTATCAGAGACCCCAAGCATTTCAGACTCCAAGTCAAGATATTGATAAAGAACTTATCAATATTTTGACATATGCTTCATAATTTAATCGATATATTGTTTTTTTTTTAACTTATCAATATGACGTGTGAATGACAATGCTCTCGATGATTTCTCGTCGCAAACTGAGCTCTCGTAGCACGTGTCACTAGCAAGTATTTACGCGTGGAAACATCGGCGAATATTATTTTTTGCAATTACAGACAATAAAATATACTGATTATTTATAATATTTATTCTTTAGACTTTTTTAGATAAATACGAAGCAATAAATATGGTATTAAAATTATTTTTTTGAGTTACTCTTATTATAATTTTTTTGATAGTAATTTTAATTATTCTACATATTAATTTCTTACTTAGGAATACATATTACATTAAGCTTCGCTTATTTTTGCCAATCACTTAATTGAGACAAAATACTTGTGCTCGATGTATCTTAATTAAGCGGAATCGATTATATTTTAAAAATAGCCGTTTAATGAAAAATAAGATTTTT
This sequence comes from Philopotamus ludificatus, assembly GCA_022495035.1. NCBI lineage: Eukaryota > Metazoa > Arthropoda > Insecta > Trichoptera > Philopotamidae > Philopotamus > Philopotamus ludificatus. The sequence continues at coordinate 48,675 of JAGXCT010037263.1, read as the reverse complement.
TTTTTACTGCTACATTAATATCTCTACTATTGCTGTCGTACATATGTATCATTGTTTCGTATTTTTTTTTATATATAAAGCCTAAACTACTATAAATTTCGAATCCTGACTTTTACGTAAGTGCGAAGTGCCATAAATCGACGGATGGAGGGAGGAATATATTTTCACAACATTCGAAAACTAATAAAATGTACACAGTCACATTTAGATTTTTTTCTCGAAAAATTTTGCTTCAAGTAAATAATTCTCAGATAATATGATGCCATTATTTTGATGTATTTTTTGGCTATTTATATATGTACATATTATTATTATATTCTGTTTCAGTAATGGTTAACTTTATTTTGAGCACATAAATTATTGTAGTATTCGCTTCAAACTTTTGCGGGCAACATAAAATATTCACGTAAATTTCGCAAATTTCTGCTATTGTGGTGAATTGTTAATAATTAAGCGTTCGCTAAAAACAATACGACTCGCATAAAATAATAAATTACTCGCAATTTATATTTTGCTTATAAAAATCTTCTTGAGCGAAATCAGATATTATATTTTTTATTCTGAGATAAATTTAAAATATCACATTTCTATATAGTTTGGTGTTTTTTCTCCAGGTTGTTGATTTTAAAATTTTCATTGATATACAAATTGAAACGGTATCATTTTCACTTCATCTTTTCACATCATCACCCTACCGAGTCTTCTCCCCCTGGTCTGTTTGGGGTTACAAAACAAGAGGCGGGACGTGGAAATAAAACGTATTGATTGTACAAATACTCGTTATATCCATTGGAATTTGCATGATTTGGTGTAGGGAAAACGAACGAATAGACTCCATGGTAATCCGTTCAAATTGCGACGGATTTGCCTTCTACGCAAGGGTTCAGAGAAGGCTGTAACGACGCATAATATACAGTGCCATTTTTTTGTTTCAATGCGACGAGGTCCGCAGTTTGAGATGCCGTGGGGTATTTGCTTTGGAAACTCGTTAGTTGTTCACTTCCGTCTGAGCGGGTAGACAATTGTATCAAAATTAACTGTTGAAATTTTCTTTTGCAAGTCTGCAGAGGATCGTTCTAATTTATTTCGAAGCATTGCTGTATTTTTATTATTGAGAAGTTAGCAGATAACGAATGTCTATAACAAATTAAATAAATATATTTAAAATTAATGTTAACTAATAAAAAATAAAAATGCATTGGTTTTTGAACGTATTAACAAATACAAATTAATACTAGGATTATAAAAAAAATTATTACATGTCGCTTTAGGGTTCAACGTTTATTTTTTTTAATTATAAATTAGTTTTTATTGTGTCTGGTAAAATGTGCAAAATGTCTAAGCCAGAAACTTTATGGGAGATTAATTTCCTACCGTAATAATACAAAGTCTTTCGTCAAAGTACATCGCTTTTATTACAATGAACTTATATTTTTTAAACATAAATTGTTTAAGAAATTTTATATATAGTAAGGGTAAATTCAAAAATCTGTTGGTATCATTAGATATGATAACAAATTTTGTGATAAATTCTAAAAAGAGAAAAACTATCGTCTATTTTATATGTTCAACTGTATGTTTTTATTTATATGGCTATTCATAATTAAAAACTGACGTCACATGATAGATGATGAATATAAAATAGCGTGTGTCTAATTGATAATCCTGTAAATTTAACATTTTTTTGCTTTTATTTCCTAGGCAATTTTATAGATAAGAATTGAAACTTGTATTTCTCTCGAGAATCCTTTGAATATGCCATTTAGCACGGCATCTTTGGTGATCAAATCCGTCGAAGTTTTGGCTTTTATTTTATATTGCTAAGCAAGACGAGTTTTTTTACGTTTTTTAAAAAAAAAACCAATTTAAAAATATATATATTAACACATATATCATTTATTTTATTTTTATATTCTCCTTCGACAACTACAACTTTCTTCTATATTTTTAGTAATTTTAATATGCCATTTGCATAAAAATCGTTTGATTTTGGATAAATATTATTTATCGAATCACATTTTCGCTTTTTATATATCCCTAAAATTTTTGTTGGATAAAAAGTGCTGCATTGATCTAAAAAATGATAATACGATGGTGTAAGAATGGGTGAATATGATTGTCTTTGTTCACGGGTTGTTTATGCTTATCACAATATAGCTGTGCAAATTTTGTCTAACTATATTTATTAATTTTATAATGAATTTTATAATTCCTTTATAATCTCGCCATACAGACAAAAGGATATTTTTCATCGTTAGATTTAGTTTCGGCGTTGCATGTAGTACCTGCTCTTTAGAAAGCCACCTTTTTTACGACATCGAGAAAATAACCCATTTCTTATCCTCTGTCAAAAGATGTGAAAGAAATTATTTCAACAGATTTTATCACATCACGTAAATGATACGGTATCCTTAAGTTTTTTTAGTTAATAAGATGTAAATCAATTATTAATGATATATTATTCCTCAATACCTATAACTTTCTTTCAACTTTCTAGTAATTTAAATATGCAATTAGGATGAAAATGTTGTCGCAATGAAAAGTGCTGCATTGGTCTAAATAAATAGCAATCCGTTGGAGCAATATCAGGTGAATATGATAAATGAATAATTAATTTCCATTAATTTATCCCGAGGAATTGTATCTGCTAAACGTTTCGCATAATCGCATTAAAAATATGTTTTCTTTATTAAATATTCAACGGGTTTTCCACGAATTGCTTCTTTTGATCGTTACTGCTTATAATAATATAACTGTGCTGTTATTTTTTGGCCATATTTAAGAATTTTATAATGAATAATTTCTTTATAATCGTTTCATACAGACAAAAGGACCTTTTTGATCATTAGGTTCAGTTTCAGTGCTACCTGTCCCTTAGAAGTCCACTCCTTTTGCAATTTTGTTTCGAATACAGAACCCACTTCTTATCACCTGCCACAAGATGACAAAGAAATGTTGAATTTTCCTCCGATTTTAATATTTTTTTACACATTTAAACCCGTACAAATTTGCTTTCATCACTTAAATGGCGTGGTATCCACAGACTCTGTTTATAAATCATGCAAATTATTTTTAAATGTTCTTGCGCTCTAGACCAAGAGTATCTAACTGTATCTGCTATTTATAGAAAATATTTGGTATAATTTAACACCTGATTTTCCACTTTCATTATTCTTCAAAGTTTATTTTTTAATTGAAAAATTATACCTCGAAATTGTTTCGAAACCATTTTTAACAATGCCAAATACTCAGAATGTTTCTATAAATATCAAATTATTTTATGGCAATGTCATCATCATCTTGATGACATTGTCCTTTTGATGATTGAATTAGAGACTTATTTTTAATAAATCGCATCGCATTTCGAAGTCATCTATTTTTTATCGTTCCTTCTATGATTCAGGTACTAAAATAATAGATTTAATTATTCAGGTATCTTATTAGCAGCAAAGTTTGCCTTTGCTTTTCAGCATACGTGCTAATTACTACATACTACGAATATTTTACTACAAATATTTGCGGATACGCATAGTTAGAATACGCGTCGTAAAATAATTATACACATCGTCGTATCAAGTTTGACAGTCCCCGTTGGCAAGACGAAACAATTTTCCACATTTGTGTAAGTCGCTTATCTCGCGCCCTTCATAATCCCCGCTCACGGAACTTTACAAGTGGGGCTTTTAAGTAGTTTTGTTCATTTGGGGGTGTGAATTTTCTTGTCTGCGCGCAATAATGGAGTGACTTTTAAGAGGCCTTTTCTCGTGCCCGGGGCCAAATCGTGTGTGAAAATTGACCATATGTTTCGTGTAAAAACTACAATGGCAACACGCCATTGAGACGTGTGACCAAGGGCGAAGGGAACGTTTCATAATCCGCATTTCGACAAAAAATGCAAGTCAAACTCGAAAAATATATGTATATTATCACAAATGACGTCATGGCAAAAAAAATAGTAACAAAATTAGACGCTTGAGCCGTAGTTGCAATTTATAAGATTACATTCGACGTGACGAAACTGCAATAGTCCTCATTGATAGCCGCCGACGTCCCTCCTGGAGGGTTTGCTTCGGTCGTTTGAAGGGGACGATCCCTCAACCCTCAAGACTGTTGCGTGTCTCAAAGAATACGACTGCACTAAATCTTATTGCGATCTCGTGTAGTGGGATGCACCCCAGTAGTGCAATCAATGCCATGATGCACCAAGCAATAAGAGCGTCTACCGACCCCTGCTCTAACACGGACATTCATCAAATAGCACTTACGCAGCTTCTTGATTTTTCGATTTTATCAATGAAATTGGTCATAATGCGAGGGATGATGGGGATATCGTCCAATATATCATCAGATACATAGGAGATTATATTACGCATTGTACGTTATATATTGGTTGCATTTAAAAAATAAGTAAAATTTAACTTTTTAGCCTTATGTGATGCATAGTACCTCCCGCTGGGCCAGACGATTCCCGAAACCGGGGGACCAAAGTGAGCCGGGTATCCCGCCGGGTGGGCTTAAAGCTTTCGAGATGAAACGTTTTATGTGAAATATGAAAATCAAACCACCCCCATTGGGTAAACGATTACACGAGGTAAATAACGTCTTACCTTGCTGCAACCCCTTTTAAATAAAAGTGTAATTATAATTTTATTATAAAAAAATCATGCTGCGTAGAATATAAAGAAAATAAAAGATGTTTGATGAAGCAAATAGATTCGTTTCTAGTTTAAGCACATAGAAAGAATAAGGTCCTGCGTATTTTTTTGGACCTTTTTTTGAAACGTGTTCAAGCGTATCACGTTATTTCTATCCGACCCTCCATGTATTCTCACATTTTCTATTAGAAAATCATTGATTTTCTAACCCGTTTTAAAAAAAAAAATATTTCGCTGGTAAAGTAGGAACACATTTTCTAATCAATACATCATAAAATTTCCCCCATCGTCAACTTTGATAAACTAATTGAGACATGTTAATTAATTGGCTAGGTACGAAAATGCACGTGCAGTCTCAAGTGTATGTCGTATAATTTTCATGATCGATCCCGCGTTCATTGCAAAGCTCATCTAATATAAATATACAGTTAAAAAAAAAACATCAAACTTGATACAATATCAGGGTGATATTGAATGATTCCAAGTACATTGCTAACTTGTGCATTAGCCCTTTGCCCAGTCATCCGTTGTCTTGTTAAAATCCACTTACTGCGTCCGGAAACTCTCTTGAAGTGCTCCAGACTTGATGCCGCTTTTGTGCCATTTTTTTTTAATATCTGAATGCCTAATTTTGAGCTCGTTCCCCTAATGAGGAGGACCCTCTCACATTTAATATTAAATCATCTTATATTTTTCCATTGTCTGAGTTTTTTTTGGCCACAGCAACTAAATTTACGATTTAAAAAGCTGGAACAAATTATATTGTATCCTGCGCAAAGTTTCGGATTATGGAGATTGATACACGTAATGGAATTATTATTCGGAATGCGGTAAGAGGCCAAAGACGCTCTAAGACGCCGGGTATAAATTAAGTGTTCCCTAATCCCGGTCTTAACCGTCTGCCCGGGTCTGATCTTGGTGAATAGGGTGGGGTCATTCATTTAGCAAATAATATGCATTATGGACTACAATACAAATGAAAATTCGAATTTTATTGACCGTAAAATATGCTCAACTTGCTCTTATGACTATACAGATTAATTTAACGTACTATCCTACAGTAAAGCTAATGTTATCATAAAATTAATACATATAATACAATGATTAGGAAACATATGAACATATTTTATCTTTTATTTATATTTTTAAAAACTTTGCTTTTTTTATATATATACACCTAATAAATCTTTATTAAATTAGACTTCACTATACAGTTTACTTTTTTGTATGAATGAATTTCTTAAAAACATAATTACTCGCGGCTCGTGTCACTAGTATTCGTTTCACTCGCACTTGGCACATCATTCCGGACGCTAGCGGGAAAAACATTGCGCCCATGGCTACAGAAGTGAATATTTTTTTTTTCGCAATTGCGCACAATAACGGTTGATAATATTCATTCTTTAGACTTTTTAGATAAATACAAAAAGTTTGTGTTATGTAGGATAGCACTATTATCTATTAGCCAACCACTTACCCAACTATGTGGATATATTTGATATTTGGTGTCGCCACTTCGTTGATCTTTTATAATTTCATATAACTGATTAATTAATGATGATATTTCAACATTATTTTAAATTATAACTATATGTGTGATTGGCGACCTGAGTTAATCTGTAATGCAAATCACGAATTGTTTTTTTCATGATAAATAAATAAATAATAATAAGTCAATAAAATAGTAAAACATATTGTCTTATTTTTCGTAAAATAATGGCAATAAAAATATTTAAACGAATAAAATACTAGGGATATGACAACCATTATTTGATTTTTCGTCTTTCTAATTTTCGTCATAATATAAATCCTTGTAAATTTGTATATAATATTTTTCTATAATGTATTTTTTTTATTATCTACAACTTCTTCTAATTATTCTGCAAATTCTTCAATTCCTTGCTGGTTTTAAATTAAAATACGTATGGAAGTAATATGCAACATTTCTGAGATTATAATATATTTCCGACCTTATATATATTTTTTTAAATACTAGGTAATGTAAAATTCTGCGGTAATTCCTTATTGTCGAATTTTGAGGGTAGTTGTGTTTTAAAGGTTTCTTTTTAATTTTTTATGACACGATTTAAATCGATGGTATTAAAACTGATATTTTTACATATAAAACTGCCCTATAAAGTCTTATAATGATTTTTATTGCGTTGATAAATAAACAATTTTATCAGTATAGTATTTCATAAGCGTTTTTGCTGTTAATGTTGTTGAATGCAATATTATTTTATCATTTTACATGAAATTAATTAATTTGAACTATATTTTAATTACCTTTCTTTCCTTGTTGCATCGAATGATCGATTGTAGAAGATTCAATATATTGTTGCAAATGGGGGGTGTATTTTCTCCACCCTAAGCTTGTATATTTAGTCTCGTGTCGGAGGCCTGAGCTTGCCTTGTTCGTAGAAGCAACCTCCTTCCACAAATCTTGTAGATATGCAAATAAGGTCTATTTCATTATGCAGGCCAGGCTAGGGTATTAGAGGCCGACCTCGCGGCCCAGCCCTAGAGAGTTATGGCCGGCACGCTCTCGTTATTGACTCCTGTCTAGATATATGTGTAGCCATGCTCTTTAATAATGATCAGACTAATGGAATAGAGAGCTGCACTATAAACTGCAACCGGCGCTACTGTCCGTATTATGAATTCGGGGGTTTTGCGAATGCCGGCCGTAAATTGCCCGTTTCAAAACTTTTACGGCAATAACGTTGAATAAATATGACTGAAATTTTATTTTTCCATTCCAAAGGAAAATTTTTCTTGTGAATTCATTTTACATATACAGTATATATATAAAATTATACTTAGATATATAAAGTTAGCGATGTTGTTCATATTGCTGAATTAATTATTACAGCTTTACGCGACAACTTGAAACTTTTGTTTTACAAACAAGTCTTTAGAGAAATTTTGATTGAACTCAACCCCCCGAAAAGTTTAGCGTAACATCATTTTTCGTCGATATGTTTTTTTTTGTAGTCGCAATTTGCAAAAACATCTAACGTCTGGCGCAATAGTCGCATTGTAGACGACGTTGATAGATGGAGATGTACGCGTTACGTCTGCCGAGTGATACTGAAATCTGAAAATGATGAAAGTTCGCACAGAGTATGGGTATCGTAATTTTTCTGGGTCTGGAGCCGACTCGAGTAATCACTCACGCGTCTGCCTGTGATTACACTCTTGCAGGTTTATTTTTATCACGGCGACTCCTTTAAAGTCCTTCCACCCTCCCATATTTATCACACTAACTTGTCCCGAGCACCCCAGTTGGTCTCCCACCCCACGGCTGCCGAAGCCTCCCCATGGACCCCAATTACGCAAAAAGCGAGCACGTCAGACACTTCGCGCAGGGCACAAAAGACCAGCGCCTAGTTTTTCAGCCTTTCGTCGCTCCCTTCTGCTTATCCGTATTCGGTTTTAGAACTGATCCAAAGTGTTTAATGAAATAATTATGGCAAAGCGTTTTGGCCCTTTGTGAGCGTTAATCTGGTGTGCGAAACGAGCCAGCCAGTCAGTGTTTGTGCAAATGGAATGGCATTCCTATACCCGTTTGTTATCAAGGGTAATGTTGTGAAGCTTGTGTCGCACACAATGAATACTTGTTGAGTGCAAAATGCATTTAATATTCACTGCATTGTATCACATTGATAAATTCATCCAAGATAAAACTACCCACTAACAGATTTATGATTTTAATACTCACTTCAATAACTATAATCACTACTACACTATCACATACTAATAATCACTATTGTTAAACTCATTTTTTTATTATTAAAATAAGACTTTATGTGATTTTAGACATGTTGAACAATTGTATTTTTTTTATCTCATTGCGAAAGTTCCATCTACTAAAAAAGGAGATAGTTCGATTGAGCAACATCAGGTAAATATAATGGATGTTGCAAGATTTCTAAATCTAGCTCTCTTATTTGGTCCTACGTAATCCTTGCTGCGTGTGGTCTTCCATTAGCATTCTAGAGAATTCACTTAATTATTTCCTAAAACTGATCGCTTTTAAAGCATTTTAATCTCCTTTTAAAGCAATTTAATTAAATGGGCACAATATACTTCTGCTGTTTAGTAATTCATAGTGAATTGTTACCAAAACATCTAATCAAATACGAAAATATGATCTTTTTCAGTTAATGATGACCCAGGAGTAGACACAAGTACTTAATTTAATGAAAATCACTATGTTTTTCTCTTCGGATTAGGGTAGAGGAATCTCTTCTTATCCTTAGTAATAATCTTTTTCAGATAATTGAAGAAAGTTTACGTAGCACCAAAATTCTTTGTCTATTTTTTTCCTTGTTTAAAATTATCCTTCGCTGTTGACCATGGGCAATCGAGATAGTTTGATAGTATTCTTTGATTATTTTACACAGTTCGCACATCACTAATGAGTTTAGAGTGTCATCATCATTTTGAGATGGTCTTTTCACCGAATTTCGCTACTTTTTAACTATTGAAATCATCTATCGAGGATTCAAGATATTTCCATTCTGGATATCATTTTTATTCCTAATCTTTTATCAAATTAAAACAGCATAAATACCATATATGTGTCTCTCCAATCTATGGCCGTAGCAGTTATTACTATTAGACAAAAAATACGAATTACAAATGTAAGAAAACGATACCAATGGTGAAATGTTAAGTCAATTTTAGATGGTAATAAACTAGTATCAAAGTTACACAACGACAAAAAAGACATCTACTTTTCGCTTTACCGAATATTTACAACAACAAAAATATATCGACAACATATTATTGATATAAATAAACATTTTTATAAAAATAATTTATACATGAAATATATTCGAGGAGACTTTTTTTTCAATCTCGACCATCGTCACCCTCTTGTTCATATTACGACACCTCTCCGTGATTATAAAAAGTGCAAGAAAGTAAGAATAACCGAAACCAGCCGAAGTTCAACCCATTATGGGGGTTTGAAACCTTTTACGGTCGCCATCTCATCTGCGGGCGCATTTTAATCTCGGGGGTTGAACTTTTTACGTCATTCACCGTGACACCAAAACACAATATCCAAGGAAGTTTAATATTTTCAAATCGATTGCTGTATATATTCCAGTGCACGTTTATGAAATTTTGACGATAGTAGTGAAAGGACGTCTATCTGCCCTTAACACGTCCATGAAATATCACCAAAGGGGATGATAAATGTGATGGCACTCGACGAGTCTGACGATCTCGCATGCGGCTGCAGAAAATAGCGGCGGAAACTTTTCCTATTACTTTTTTATTTATAACGTTTCACATCGCTTAACGGTGCTCGTCGTCTCGGCCCCCCTCCTTTTAAAAATATTGAAAAATAAAATCATATATCCAGTGTGTGATATTCATCTGGAAAATTGAGAATACGTATGATTTTTAATAATCGCCGTTAATTATTATGTATCGAAATTGTTTGTTGTTCTGAATCCGTACGCTGTTAATATTGCAAGTAAACTCGATATTCTAGAAGTGTCCTGGAGTTTTGACAATCCTCTCGAGACATTACAACCACCCAGTTTCAGACGGTTTCATGTTCCTTTTATAACGTAAGAGGATTCAAGTGAATGGCAAGGATTGTTTTCGATCAAAACACCCTCCAATATTTTAACAATAAAAACATGAAAAATAATAATCTATCAAAATTAAATTAAATTATATATTATTTTTTCATCTAAAAAATATTTATTTTAAGCGAAAAAATATTAATTTAAATCCATATTAAATTTCACGAATGCGATAAACATCATATTATTTGTTGGCAGCTTTACTTTTATTATATTTTTTTATTTTCTATAGATATGTATGAAGAACTATTTAAACTATTTAAATTGGTTAAAATATAGAATGTAAAATCATACATTTATTATTTTTTTATTATTTAAATTTGTCCAGCAACGAACTCTCTGATAAAGAAGTGTAAACTCTATCCTTCTAATTTTAACAAAAAAAAATACTACGAGATATAATGAGGGCCGTAAAAGCTATTACTAGCATTGGACATGTACAATTAATTTTAAGCATCGAAGGAGATTTATATAAAAACCCAAAAATATGTACCAAACCGATTTGCGTGAATTTCTTAATAAAAAATAATTTATGATTATTTCATTGTCGGTACATAAAAAAATTAAAATTCACTGTATATATTTAAATAACATACCGCACAAAATATTCTTTTACATGGATATATGTTCTTTGTTTATTTTATTTTAGTAATTAACAAGTCTGTCATAATTTATTTTTTTAAAAAAAAGTAATCCATTTATTTTAACTCATTGCCTACGGGGGTTGTGGATTCCACGTCAGAGTCGTTTTTGTGTATGTCCGGGGCGCGCATATTACACGCTAGCCGACACTACGCGTTTGATCGGAGAAACCATTTATTCCAAATATTTTATGGCTAGTAGGATAAGGAATCATGATTCTTTTTTATTTTTAACCTTTGTCAACATTCTGAGCTATAAAACAGTTGTTTAGGATAATAAAAATTATGGCCTACCTCAGTAGCTCAACGGTAATGACCTTGAAATTTCACCCACAAGCATTCGATATAAATATTCAACATTCAATTTAATACAAAAATCAATTCAGGACGTTTCAAAATACTTTGGTGACCCCTGCTTTAATTTATAATAATTTTTGCATTAACTATCCAGTAAATGTTGAAATTTATGTAATTTAATTTTCGGCTTTATATTTTTATTAATAAAAGAGTTATGAATTTTTTTGTAAACCGCGATTCGCTTCGTAGGCAATGTGTTAAATCTATGAAAATTATTTTTAAGTTAAATTTTTAAATTCATTGAGGTCGTATTACATTTAATATAATGTGTTAATTGAGATGAGGGTCTTAATCATAATTCTTTTTAAATAGTAAAAAAATAGTAAATTTTAAAAATATAAATACTATTTTCTAATATATTTTACTTTAACTGTCTACAATAAAATATTAACTATTACATTTTTAATATTAATGTTATTGAGAATAATATTATCGCATTCAATTTGCGATGGAATTTTATATATATTTATACTTAGTTGCACTGAAAAATCAGCGTAGCATATTGGAGCTTAATGAGTCTTTTGCCGCAGGCTGTTGCAACTGAGGTCATAAGCTCATACCCCATGGATTTACGCATGTCCGCTCTGTTGCCTCTCTGACTGATCGTACCGGAAGGAACTCTATATCTTTCCCTGTCGAAGTTTTACTTCCGGCTTTCCGATCCAGCACAGAGTACACACACGTAACAGATGCAACGTATCGACTTTTTATTACGGCTTATCGAATACGCAGTCGCTGACTATATGAAAAAAGTTATAAAAAAATGTAAATATGCTATGTTGCATTAATACATGTGTATGCCATATGGAGTCGTTCTCATATATACAATTTAAATGGATAGTTAATTTGCCTTCACATGTTGGACATAGTCGTTAACGCGATGAGATAGTAAGAATGCGTATTTTAAACGTGGAATTAATTATGTATGCCTCGTTGAATGAGGTCATAGAAATCATTCATATTCTATTGAATACTAGACAAAAAATATTTTCGTATGGGGCGCGGTCGTATATTTCGCTGTTATTATCCCGATATCATGGAAAGTTAAGCTATTCGGCCGTTTCAAAAGCGAGGAATGCAATTATCTACCGGGAATAGGATGATGCCGCTTTCACTTCTATTGTGATTCTCCACCCGAATATCACACAAATCTTTTATAAAAAAAATCTTCCATTCTCCCAGCATCCCTAATATGAAACCTCTTTATTTCGGGATACATTCTGCAAAGCCGTATCATGAGATTTTTTTGTATTGTTTTGGTTATGTCTTTTTCGCTCTACCATTTTCCTAGATAGCACTGTCTTTATCGTCATTTTTATATTGCAAGCTTTATCCTGTTGAATGATACGCCTCTGTGTATTATTACACACACATGTAAAGCAAACGCTCTACCGTTTCAATTTTTAATATTAATTTATTTTTTTAATTTTCAGGTATGGCGTGAAAATTGTTCGCACACAATTGAATTGAAAGCTTTTTGGGTACGTACGCAAAGATAATATTCAAATCCGCAGAAAATGAATAATTTTCAAGGGAATTTTGAATAATGTCGTTCTACATTTTTATAATGCCGAAAGCCGCAATCCACTCCCGGCAGATAGCTCCCCGGGGACAGGGCCTGGGTGGTCTGGTCCAGAGATTAACGCACCCCATACGCCTACAAAACTAAATCACATTAGTCCTAATGTTTTTCTTCCAGACTTTTATTTATCTTTGGAGCCCTCCTCGTGTTATTGAATTATTTCACGGGGCACAGATCAAAGTATATGAGCGGGAGTTACTTTGTTGTTTTCAGTGGGGTGGAAAAATTAATAGGTCGGATCAATCATAACGCGGTTAGAGTCTATGATGCGGTCTCGAGAAAATTAGAAATATGTTTTTTCGCGGGCTTGTTTGTATTATAATGTTATCACGCATAGAATACATTATCGCACGTTATCTCATGCATTAAAGCAAAAACGAAAATCTTCCAAGGAAAAGTTTGTCGTCACCCGGGGCGATAAATAATGCCAGTAAATAAAACTTGCAGAGTTGTAGGGAAAGCACGCTTCTCTTACGTAAATATATATATATTTTTTTCCCTCATGTTTTTATTATTTTATTTATAGAACGTAAGCATTTTTCGTAATAAGCTTATGAAAATCAATAATGTCGACAATTATGCGTGGACCGTAATGTAAATTCAAATTTTCCGTAATAATAACGTCGCTGTTGATAAAATAATATTTAATAACCAATTATAATATTACGTAATAATATTTACAATGTAGAATGATAACAAATATAAAATTTTTTCAAAGACGTATATAAAACGCTCATAAAAGAGGAAAAAATGTTTTTTCAAAAATAAACACGTTTATGTAAAGGTGTTCCACTTAACCATTGTATGCCCGGTTATAAAAAATCTAGTGGAGAACTATCGAAAAGATATCACAGCATTTAATAAACGAATGCTTATTTTAAAATATTGATTAGTATTAAATAATAATAAATAACTCCTTTTTACACGGTTTTAAAATAACTTGGTTCAATGAAAATTATTTTTTGATCGTCGAACACAATATGGCGGCTATTTATTTTTTTATATTATTTATTTACATTATTTTGGCATAATTTGCAAATCTTTTCAGTAATTGTTTAGCGTTCCTGCATTTTCTGTAGTAATAAAAGTTGACGTATCGAGTATGCTTTGGGTTGTCACGCATGTTTTAGGGCTAAAATATTTTTGCAAAAAATATATGTCTCCCTAGCCGTGCCGATGTCTATTGGGTACTGCAAGTTTTTTTTTCTTTCGAATAACTCTTTTAATATAAATCCTACATGTCACATGTTGTTTTGTGTTTGTCTAAAAAAGTATAAAGAATGAGATAAAAAAATAACACTATTAGTTTCTGTTGCCATGGGCGCGATGTTTTGTCTCGCTCGGATCCGGTACGAGTATGCCAGGTGCGAATGAAAGGTACTATTGACACGTGCTGCTAAAGCTCAGTCTGCGGCGAGACTTGGCCCAAAACATTATCATTTACACATCATATTGATTAGTTAAAAATCTAAAATATCGGCTCAATTATATAAGCATGAATAACTATTTTTATTTTTGATGAAAAAATCATCAATATCTTGACTTGAAATGCCTAGAGTTTATTTTCCATTATAAATAGACCCCCTTCGGACGACGCGGTTGGTTTAGAGCCGCCACGAATGGACTCACCAAAAACCACTGACACAATTTATTTATTATTATTTTTATTTTACTTGATTTTCTATATCAGTTATTTTTTTTTTAATAACATGATTGAATTTAAATTAAGAAAACCAATTTTTAATTCCTCTTAGAATTTTATCGCTCATTTTACACGATTTTGGTCGAATAAAAGCAGAGTTGAGGGTATTTCTAATATTTTTTTAGTTTTAAATTAACTTTGGTCAAAGTTATATTTCCATATTAAACTCTCATTTATGTAATAGTTATGCTATAGTGGTGTAAGGTTTTTTTTTATAATTTTGACCGTTTACTGCAAATGTAACAAAAAATAAATATATTTTTTAATTATTATTATGTAATAAGATTGTACAAAATATATTAAGCTTAAATTAAATTTAGAATATAATTCAAACTTAGCCGTTTTGGATTTTATTTAGATTAAAATATAAATGTATTCAAAAATAGTAATATTGATTCGTATTATTCATGAAATTCTTTAATTTCACAAGATAATGTATTTAATAATATATGTAATTCTATTTTTAAAATTGCAACACGTTTTTCAAAGCACGAACTGAGTATTAAATTTAAATATGCATCACTGTACATCTTCCTCAGGGATCGGACACAGTTACGTTTGCGTGCATTTTTTACAGTGCAACGAAAATTTCAGGGGTATTAAAGTATAATTATTTTATATAAAAACATTTATTAAATGAAATATATTATAAATTGCTTTATTTGTAACAATAAATGTTCTATGATTTTTCACGGCTCGCGTGCCGAGTTTTTCCACGGCGCACCTGTATATGATAAATCGCAAGGCACGGTCGGCACGTCGTCTCTCCTTACTTTTTATCTTCAAAACCACCATCCCCCAGTCTCTCGTTCGGTCTTGAAAAATTACTAAACTTTGAAATTCATGCCGGTCTAATGCGTAAAGGTGAAAAAATGGTGTATTTTTTTTTGCAACGATGAAAGTGAAATCGAGCACGAAAGCTTTTTCCGTAAGCCGTTTGAACTATCGTAGCAAAGTCGAGGTGGACTGCTATATTACACCGTGTTATGTAAAACTCCAATTTATCCGGCCGTACTAAAAAAAGTGATGTATTAAAATGAAATTCATTTTTTCTGAGCACATTTTCAATTATCAGGCTTCTCGAATACTATTTTCAATTTCGCCGTAATAATATTATTTAAATTCTGAATAAAATTTCCGCTCGTGGATAAACTATGAAACTACGTCAGAGATTGTAATCGCGCTCGAGATGGCTTCTTGAAAAAATATCCTTTATCGAAAATTGTTTTATAATCACAATATATTTAATATGATTTTTAAGTGCTTTTTTAAATTGATGTAATTTTTTTTTTAATATGAAATTTATGAATTTTTGCTGTCGACGACATAATTCCGGAATTGCAGTCCATTTCGTGGGATTAGTTTGTTTGTATAATTTGTGCGGGGTACTTTTGTGGTTTCGCGTAAAATGTTTGGCGACAAGGGTCCCCCCCTTGCCCCTAAAAGCCTCCAGCTGTGTTTACATGATATTTTAATGCTTGCACCAACGTTTTGCACCTGATCTCCACTCTTGAATTTTAAACATCGTACAGTATTACCGGCCGTCTATCGGACCGTACGGCCTTAAAATTTAAAGTTTTACTACGTGTCAAAATATACATAGAGGAATAGTGTCCGCTCTATGGAGTATCGTGTATAATACAAACTAGATCAGAGTTTACATATATATTATACATATATATATGTACAGTGGCGGCTCGTGGGTAAAATACTTTATTTGCGGATGCTACGGAATATTAAAAATTAAAAAATGTATATTTCGCTCATATTTTATTTAAAATATAAAAAAAATAAGATGAGGTAAAAATACTAAATGATATTAGCAATAATAAAATAAGTAACAAGCGGCACTTGGTTCAAAGAAGCTGTGAGATGACTGCATCGATTTGCAGTGCGACCACGGCGCTTAGCGTCTATACCTCCCCCCACACCCCGCTACCGGCCCGCGTCCATCCAATACACGACGCAGGCAAAGCTGCGCTCGACAGTGCTATACCGCGCATTAATATATAAAAACATTTTTGTGCTCAATGTGCTAGGGGGTGCTGCAGCTCCGCAGTGTATATAAACAAACCGCTCCTGTATATATATAAAACATAATAAAATTCCATATTTATATATTATTATTCTTACATTTTTAACTAACGTTTAACGTCTGCACAAAAAAATATTCCTCAATGCCTTTTATTACTTGCCGTTTATATTCCGACTATATAACATATAAGATTTTTTTAAATTATATCCATTTTTAAATTATAAAATGTTATGATTAAATATAATTAGTTTGAGAAGCGGTATATGATTTATCCAGGATATATGTTGATAGATTTTTTTTGATTGAAAATTTAATTCAGCATAGCCATTTCATCGGAAATCGCAAAAAGTTCGGAAAATATAATGGACGAGAAACCAATTTGATTTTCGATTGCGATTTTCCCGTGAAAAAGCATATTTTCGCGCATCAATCTTGGCCATTTCTTATTTAATTCATATTTAAATCGATTCAGTAATGGTATAACAGGCTTTAGTCATTACCTTGCCATTCAAATTAATAAAAGCCAATTATTATTAATTTATTTGATTTTATATTAAATAATTTATTTTAAAATTAAAAAATAATTTATTAGGGCTTTATTTGATAAATGTTTCTGAATACTTTCGCGGGGATTTGCATAATATCTGCTGATATTAAAAAATGTATAAAACAAAAATCTTCTGGTGAATTTTTTTTATTCAATCGCTTAAAACTTGAAATTTATGGGCGGCAAAAGTTTCAGCACTTTAAAAATGCGTTGCCAAAACATATTTTCAATATATTTTAACCGCTTTCCGTTTTTCAGGCATAAATTTTGCTTTAGAAGTGTACTCGAAATGCTAAACGGTCTTTGTTCCCGCAACTAAGTTTATCTTCACCTCTCTTTCTCTTCACCCATTTCTTTGTCAACCCCCGGATTCTCGCGAGGGAACACCATAAAAACACTCCCTCCATCCAGGGATGTTCCTCCTATGATTTATGCTCGTAATTTCACTAAGTATACGACAGTATTATGCGTTTCTTTTAAACGTGCAATATTGCGATTTTTATCGTAAATTCTATTTTCCGAAACCCCCTGTGTTTGCTCAGTGTGCGGGCACGATAAGTCCGAAGCTGAGTTCAAGGGTGCCGTGAGTCATGCCTTACTGGAATAGGCATGGCCTACATTTCGAATTCATATTATAATGAGTCATACCGCCATGGGAAATAAATGGTGGTTGAGAAAAGCGTAAAAAATATAAACACGCAATGAACACATCGCTATGTGTACATCATTTTTTTTCTACTCATGAGTTACTCTGTGTAAATAGTATTTTTTTCGGCTGAATATTTGGTGTATCGTAGTGGAGTATTCAATTGAATTTCATTTCGGCAGCGAAAACATGTCTGGTTGTGTCACTTTATTCGTTTTATTTTTATTTATTTATTTTATAAAAGCTTCCACTTGAAGCTTTTCATCAGGCAGGTAATGAACGTGTCGTTCGTGATGGATTTGCTGTCACGTGGGATGCTTTTGTATATTTCCCATGGCGATGTATTTCAGATATGTAGGTATTCGAAAGCGTTTATTTGTTAGGGTAAGATTTTTTTATATTTGAAGGTACGCTTTTTCATTTAAATTTAATTAACAGCTTTTATATAACTATATAATATATAAATAACATAAAGTTATGTACCAAATTAATCGATACTTATGTTTAGCAAATATTAAATCATCGTATTTCGTACTTTTACCTCATCTTATTTTTTTTAATAGCATATGAGCGAAATATACTTTTTTAGTTTTTAATTTTCCGCAGCACCCTCAAATATTTTACTCTCGAGTCGCCACTGATTGTATTCCAAGCGGACATTCTGAAGTGCCAGAAAAATTCCAATTAATTTTTCCATAATTATTAACAAAACTTCAGATTAATTGATTCATTCTTGTGATTATATTTGTTAAATAGATTGTAAGAATTTTTCAATATAGATTATGATTCTAAAATAACATTCATACATATTTTGTAGGTCCAGTTTTTTATAAGTTAATAATTTTTCAAATTACAGCATCAAAACTCAAAAAACATTATGTTTTAATATTTTTTTTTTTTTTGGGTCAAAAATAGTAATTACTAATGTCTGAAAATTTCTCAAGAAAAAGTACTTACTGGTTATCTTTTCGTTATAATATATTAAGTTATCGGTCGTGTGAGTTTTATAATGAAAAATTAATATACATATAAATATGCTACGATATAATTTTTCCTCGCGAACTCATCTATTTACGGTTTAAAGAAAAACGAAAAATCTACATCAAAACTTTCACAGTAGTCAAAGGAATATAAAAGTGGAAGGTTTGCTATTGCGAATGCATTAAAAGTTTTATATAAAATTTATAAAAATCAACAAGATTTATGCTCCAAGAAAGCTAGGGCGTGTATTTTTTAAAAATTCTATAGTTGTAATAATATAATGAATTATTTATTGATTAAAATATGTTGAATGTTAATTTTATTATTATAGCCGATTCTAAGTATACATACTTTGAAATTTGCATAGTGCTCAATTCGTATTATTTAATTTATACTAAAATAATATACCGTACAAAGTAAAGGAACAAAAATATTTTATGTGATAATTTGTAAAATAATTATTATCAGAATACTATCGCAAGGCGTTGACGTATAAGAGGATTAAATCTTGATGACGTGCGCGCTTAAAAGTACGTACAGCCGGGTTTATATCCGGTTCGTGGAGGATTTCACCGGATGTTCGCGTCACGTGATTTTGCGTGTCTTTTATCGGACCTCGGGGATTATGCAAAGGCAGAGTGTACAAATGCGTTTAGGCTATAGAAGCACGCCAGTAATTAGTATTAATTAATTAATCATACTTCGGATATTAAAAACTGAAATAAAATTTTAACGTCGACTGCATTTGGGTCAATTGAATAGTATCGGAAATATTGGTGTTTGCATTAGTAAAGCATCCAAAGAAAGTTTTAAGCTTTGTTCTGTGTAATAGCATTGGTATATAATATATTTTTGTAGGAATTTCTGTTTAATTTGTTGGTCTTTGACGTTACCATGCACCCAATAGTGCAAGGCAATATCGAAATACACGGGTCTGGTGGACAGGATCGCGTTATTGAGTGCCGAACTTTTTTCCAGGAGGGTTGTGCCGTTATAGTCCCGGGCAGGAGCTCATTCAATTTACTCTGCCATGTTCAATTAACGAGTTGGGGCCGACGCTTGTTCTCACGTGAATAAGTCCCGGACAAAATGGGTTTAAGCCGGACGTGTTCGTGACTACGTGACCATACACCGGCGTACTTGCCTCCTGATCCGGAAGACCAATATAAATTTGACAGTTTATGACAACGGCGGCGAACGGTAACGGCCTCATGCAGATGAGATAAGCTGCTGTGGCCGCCGTCTACGGCTGTCAGTAATTGGGACAACGTAGAACAGGGGTTGTGAACTGTCGGAGTCAGGCAGAATTATTGCTAGGATTTGGCTACATGGTTTAAGTACTCGTGTACAATGGTTTAAGTACCTGATGGGTATAATAGTAACTTAACGAAGGACAGCGTCGTTATGAAAATTAGTTCTGAACATTTGTGAATATATAATTTTTCTCATACATGTCTACATCTTTACTTCATTGATAATTTATTAGTTTAGCTGCTCTAAAGTAGTCTAATTAAGACATTAGATTTTAACACATTAGATGTATCGTTATAATTATTTTTTCTTAAATAACCGATCCGTCACGGCGGCTCGAAACCAACGGCGTTGTCCGAAGGGGGTCTATTTATAATGAAAAATATACCCCAAGCAAGTCAAGATATTGTTGAATTCTTCATCAATATTGCGACTTTTTAAAAAAATAGATTATTCTAAGAATAAAAATAGTTTTTCAAGATATGTTTAATAATTTGGATTTTTCAATTAATCAATATGAATGGTAAATTACTCGCACACTCAACGATGTCCCGCCGCAGACTGAGGACACGCCATCAACTACCCATACCCGAATTCTCGCGGCACATGTCACTAGTACGTTTGACTCGCACTTAGCACATCGTACGGGATACGTGCGAGAAAAAACATCGCGCTCGTGGCTACAGAGGCAAATATTATTGTTTATATATTATTTATCGAATTTGCGGATAATAAAGGACAATGATTATTTGTAATGCTTATTCTTTACACTTTTTTAGACAAATAAAATCAGTTTGTGACATGTGGGATTTATATTGAAAGATTTATTCGAGAAAAAAATTGGATCGCAAATATACTCCATCGGCACGGGTACATTAATAACATTTTGTATAATTTATTTATTGGGTTTTCATTATTACCCTTTTTACGCGGTTTTCTATAGCACAATGTTGTTCTGTTTTAAAATAACACGGCTTTTTCATATAAAAAGAGAGTGGGGTGTACTTGATATTTTTTGTATCATAAATTTAATTTTATTGTTAGACGTAAAAATATTTGGGGATATGTCAGAACACTTTTCACAATTGTTTTGTTGTGTTCGTTCACTTGTACCTGACGTATTTTGACATTGGTAGCCAAATTAAATACTTATTTTATTGTTAGCAGGTGAAAAAGCTTCACGTGTTTCAGTGTACTCTTTTAACATACGATATTCTTTTATTTTCAAAGATGAAAGATAACATGAAATCAACGTTTTGTCTTCATTTTGGATATAAAAACAGAATGAGCAGAAAATTGCGTCCATTAGTAATTTGAAATTTGGAAAAAGGACTTTTACACTCGTATGGACGTATCGAATAAAGATTCCTTTGAATGATACGAATAAATATATTTTTTTCAACACTTTTGATTTAGCATGGCATTATATAAATTTAACCATATTCTCTTTAAGCTATTTTTAACATAAATCTTTTTATATGGTCAAGTTATCAATCCCATGCTTATCCTCTCTGAAACAGCGTTACGCAAATCGCACATTTCATCCCTTGTGTTTACCTATCCAAGTACTGACCGCACTTAATGTTAGTCAACTATGGTAATCGCACGAGACCCGGGAATGTATGATATGACTATGGTAAATACTGAAATTCATGCATAGAAAATATCTCATTTTAATAAAATAAGTAAAATTATTAAGGAACATCTATTAGGACATACTAGTTTTCTTATGATAATGTTTGATTGTATATCTTGATTTATAGTATAGTTAAAGTCAATATTAGCATAGATACGCATTCCATAGTAGGGCAGGCGTGTAAATAGTCCAATCTGAGCCGGTTAATCGATCTCGGCTTTGGAAATATTTACATAGTTGGGTCTCCCCTTTATGTTAATGAGGATTAATTGGCGTACCCTTTCATTATGCTTCTCGCGTGTCTATCAAAACAGAGTCATCAAGTCACACGTGACGTCATTACATCCCTTTGGCGTGGGGAGGAAGGCATTCTGCAAGAATTGAGCCTGCGTACCCCCCACCGCCGAAAAGGACTTTCATACAGCCGATAGAGTCTTTCATTGGCCGAGTCCTAATTGCTTTCCGTGTTAAGCCAAAAGTACAACAGGGGGCCGTGGCCGCAATATAAATTAAGGCTTTCACGCTAAAAGCAAGATCTATTATTTCAATAGTCAATTTTGCGGACCTTTTTTTTTTAGAAGTTTCGCTTAGACTCCGGGGGAATTTATCTGATTTTATTCGATTTCATTTGCTTGTACTGACCTCACTCCATTGACCTAAATGATTCATTTCTACGAAAAAAAACATATTTTTTTATTGCTTCAACCGAATCGTATTGCTTGTATGTTTAATTATTTTTACTCCTTGTTTTATGGCCTCCCATAAAGGCATAAAGCGAACATACATATAATTTGGTACACGGTTCCGATTACAATCGCTAAATTGTACCTCAAGTATACATTTATGGAAATTTATAATTTTCACAGTTTTGTTATTGGTATCAATTTCCATTTATTTCTGAAAAATAAATTAAGCAATATATAATTTGAAACTTTCATTCAATTTTTGAGATTAGAAACGCAATATGTTTTTTTTTGTGGAAAATTCGTATTTCTGTCAACGCTTTTCTTTATTTTTCAACCGCTCGTCGGTGAAATTCAAAACGCTTGAATTTTAAACGCTAAATTATGTATTTCTCGGGTGTTTTTACGCTCATTTTCTCTTCTTGCACTTTTTCAAGGCGGCGGGAATAAACCCGCACTCCATGCTGGAGTACATAAATAATACGGGGAGTTGCTGCTCCGCCCATAGAGCCACTCCAACCTATACAAATCCCACGAGATCAAATGTAATCTTACGCTTCTGCAAACAATAGTCCACATCTTGTTCTCCGACCCTCAATGCACTCATATTATTTTTTACGTCTGCCTGCCTGATAACAATAACGTTCTGAAACCAGATTAAAAAAATCTTGAAGAAAACATGCAACTTGGCCAAGATGACAATATATTTATATTATTTATTTATACATTAAAATGTATTACAGTTAATCATAGTCTTATTTTGTATGTAAATTAATTCAAACTTGTCAAAGATTAATATTAGTTTAATAATAAAGATGTCAATGTAACATTTCCACATATGTCCAAATATTCTGCCATCGGTCAACTTTGTGGTCGATTACACTTTTCGGGCATTACACCAAAACTTACAAACTTTGTGTTCATCTGAAACTATTATTGTAACCGAGCACATTGTCTTCGCGATAGTTTCGCCTTTTATTAACAACATAAATAACTACATGTTACTAATATTTTTATTTTATTGTACGTAATAATTCGTTATTATTAAGTAATATAACATAATAAAAAAAATATTAAATTATCAATTGATATTGTCTAAAATATTTTTGGAAATATTGAAACGTAGAACTACATACACAATTGGGTGTGAGAGGATCTATTGGTTCTTGTTTTTTTCCATACATTTGTCGATTTTTGGCCAGCTGGAACAATTCTGGAGCTCCCAATCCGGCCTAGTTGCGAATGTTGTGGAGCCATTTCGGTTTATTTCTTTTCAACCACCATTTACTTTTCTCTCCTTGATGGTCTGTAAAAGATGATACTTTTATCCTCGAGTGATGTGTTTAATATTTACTATATTTTGTTCAAATCCTAGTATTTTTCTTGATGCTGATTTTTTAAAAAAATTTAAACCATTTCGTTATTTTTAATGTATTAGCTAACTTTTGCTCTATTCTTTGAGAAGAATTCATTTGATTTGTCAGAATTATCAATAACGCTGATATCATCTTCAAAATACGATTTATTGGTTTCAGTTACCATTGAAATTAAGTCTTCTTCATTTATTTCTAGATCAACATATAATTCGTCAATGACGGCGAATGCTAACTTTTCAAATCATTTTTATAATGCAGTTATTAAACTTAATATTATAATATTCTTTATCACTGTTGGAATTAAATTGTCAAGTTTAACTACTTCTGGCCATATTCTTTTCCAACAGGCATTTAAAGTTGACGGTTCAATTTTGTTAAACGCAATGTGCTTTAGTATTTAGCAATTTGCTTTTAATATATATTTAAAAAAACATTTTCTTAAAAAATTAGAGAATATTATTGATAAAGAGTAAATGTCAAATTTGTAATTATTTTCATAATCATCTATAACCTTTTTTGACGTGGAACAATTTTAAAAATCTTTTCTTTAAATATTCGTTGATTTTTAGTTGGGTGCAATAAAGTTAATTCTGGAAATTTTAATTTACTTTTATCGGTTTTTTGACAAAGAACTGATTCTACTTTAGGTATTTTCCTAAGGAGCCTTCTCTTAATTTTATTATATTAAATAACGCCGATAATGTTAATTAAATTAGTACTTGTGAGTTTGTTTTCCTAAATTTATTGATGAAACAAAACCAGGATAGAGCGTCCCAATCAATATATTATACTGATTGCCATATCACTTAATTATTATAATAATACTTTTGTGCTTATCTGACTCATTCTCGACAAAAAAAAAATGTGAAAAAGTACTTAAATGACTTTTAATTTCATATGAAAAATTATAGCAATTCCAATTTAACGTATCCCCAATTCTTAATAAAGCTTATTATTAATTATTTTTTTATTCAGACAATATTTCATTAAGAGATAGAGATTCTGGGAAAAAAATGCTATTTGTCTACCAGTTGTAATTAACAACATCTGTATAAGAAATACGCATTGTGAAAGCAAGGACCATTGTGGTATGGAAAGAAAAGGGGAAAGAAACTTTACAGGTCTCTTTTGTTTTTCCGGAAAAGGCCAGTAAACCTTTCCACATTCAATGGTTGCTATATTATTATTTTGAGATTAAAAATGAATTTATTTTATTGCATTTTGAATCAGTCCATCGCACGTCACGAGGTTTTCAGCTGGAAATCCACGGGATTTGAGCGGATTCGGCGTCATGCACGTGGGGTGCCGGTTGATCCCTACGGTCCGGTCCATGCACGCTGCACACTGGACCTCGCATATTAAAACGCGGTATACTTCGACAGACTGACACAAAGCAAATTGATAAAACACTTTCCGGTCTAGAGTAAACACAATCTGCTGCAGAGTCCCAGGAGTGCTCGGGGGTGGTCTCGCTACACTTCACACCCCATTCGCATTATGTCTGGGAGCTTCCACTCTCTTGACCTGTGGCGGTCGCAACGCACGACGCTCAAAAGTAAACACAATAAGTGTTGTTACGACCTGTGTGTGTTAACCTTTGGCGTGCGTGCTCTTGAGGCGTCGCGACGCCACTACGCCCGTGCGTCGTGTCGAGTGCGGCTGACATTTTTGAGAATGGACGACGTATTGTATAGCATAGTATATAAATTATGTAAGTAAACATTAGATGCGGTAAATAATCGTCAAATTAATATCAAACAATAGACGTTGATAGAATAATTTTATTTATAGTCAGATTAAATTGATCCAATTATGCTCTCATCATTTATGTATTTCAACATAAATCGATACAATTAAATTCTTGGAAAATTTAAATATGTATGCCGCATAAATATTTTAATGTTGTACGACGTGAATCACTGACATGTGACATATTCATTCTCAGTTAATGTTATTAGAAGCTTCCGGAAAATGTATTTACGCATTGTGTACCCTTTTTTCTTTGCAATTCACGTGTGTTGGTACTAAATGTTACTGAGTGTGTTTGTTGTAGTAGTTTTTGATATCGGCACAGGGGGTGCAAGTCACGCCGCATAAGATAAATTGCCCTGGGGAGCCCAAAGGTTGCAGAAGTCAATTTCGTATGTCGGTGAAAAAGAAACCCTTTGTCTTTTTGCTAAGAAAATGTATTCAATAAGTATTCGATGACAGCCTAATGGTCAACACTTTATTTTGCGATGAGGCCATCCTCCAACGTACCCTCCGGATACTGCACCAGCACTGAAATAATCCTACCACTAAATCAATAAATCATGGCTTTTATTTAACCATTTACTGTGAAATTCCATACTTAGCATGGGGTTTAGTCGCAATAGATATTAACGTTGCATTGTATTTTGAATTCAAACTATTCGGTATTCGCAAAGAGGTTTAAAGGGTTTTAGGGTAATGCTAATGGCACTAATGCATATTTTAGGGCGATAATACAAACGCATAGAACTATTATATATATATATACATTACAAATGGTTTATATAGTAATATAGTATGTGTAGATATTGATAAATGAAATTTTATATTTCAGTTTGACCAAACTTTAAGGATGCGTCAAAGATAAACGGAATCCACAGTAGATTAAATGAAAAGGGAGCGATATTCATGCGGGGAGTAAGAAAAATGATCCTGCCCTGAAGTGGCTAAACAAACATGAAGGATGCCTGCGAAGGACCCGCGATGGGGTCCGTTAGTCACCGAAGGGTCCTCGGACAGCTCCGCATATTAACTTGACGGATAGCATACATTTTTCCTGCGAGACTCTTCGGCCGGACTTGGCCCCGTGATAAATGGATTGTCCACCGTACTCTTGTTTCGATACTCATTTGTCGCGTTTTGCCCTAACACTCGGAAATATCCGGTTTCAGGCTCGTAATGGATATTTTTAGATTCAGAGGTCACACACTCCCGCGTATTAATTACCAAAAGGTGTGGATTTAGGGGAGTATGTAAGATTTTCATTAAACAAAGATGATTAATGTCATAGAAATCCGAACCCCGAGACCGTATTGGGATTAGTCGGGGAGTTATTTCGGTACCGGGCATACAAAGTTGCGTATTGAATGAGATTCACAATGTAACAATCGCAAGGATGTGAATAGGAAACGGTGTAGATTACAGATAGGCCCAATATCAGTATCCTTTTGATGAGATCGTAATTAACTATAATTTAATCAGCGAATATTTTTATAGGAATGATTATATTATATTTAAGTCAGATTATCGAATTTCTCGTCAAATTAGATTTACCGGCGATAAATTTCCCGAGCTTTCGGGGATTTTCTTCGACACGAATCGGCGCTTAATAGAGTATCGTGTAATGGCGAGCCTTGCTAAATAATTGATAGATATACGTTGCGATGTCGGAGCTTGATTTACAGCATGGATTTTTCTAAAGGGCGCCTCGGGAACATAAAATTCAAAATTAAAAAATAAAATAATCACAATAAACTAAATGGACAGTGACAAATGCCGTTGTTACTTAAAAACAAATTGTAATTTATTCATGAAAAATATGCGGCGTCCTCTCTTTTTTTCGGGACAATGCCGTAATTTTTTATTCCACTCGGAATTAGAGTGGCCGGGACGGGGTTTTGAAACGTGATCCGAATTAAGTGTCGCGTCTATAGGCAATTGTCCGTGGATTTGTACACTGTGGAACGGGCCTGGGATCCAGGTTTCAGGGCGGCGACACCCGAATGTAAATTTTCCGGAAATTAAAAGGAAAACTGAAGCGGGCCGAAGCTCCCTCGACTGCAAGGGAGCCGCGCGCTTTGAGCCCGGAAAGCTCTCTCGATTGTGAAATATGCTGTTGTGCAATAAAGCCTTTGTGGACTTGTAAAGCCTACTGCACACACACTCCTATTTATTATATAAACCTGTACGGATGCGGAAATGCTGCGAAATTCAATATGAACTGCAATCCAAGTGTTTTTTTTATAACCGCTTTGGGGTTAGCGAGACTGCAAACTAAACAACGAAAGTTATGAAAACTGCATGTTTTACTGCAAGTTTGGAGTGTAGACTAAACGTGAGCTGCATTGGTTGACTCGTTTTTACCATATTTTTTTTTAAATGCACAGAGCAGTCGTTTAAATCCTGTGCTTTATGAAATCGCACATAGAGATAAACATCTCTTGCATTATATGATGAATTAATTTTAATTATGGGAAATACATTAAATAATATTGTTTATAATAAAACAACATGATTAATATTTATTTAATTTAAATAATATAATATACATATTTTACCAATGTATAATTTCCATCGTAAACTATAACTATTTTCGATCCTCCTTGTAAAAACTTGCTAGTTCTATGAAGTACTTGCTAATTTGTAAATATTTTGCCAACAATCGAATTTCATCAAGGACTTCAGCAGGTTATCATTGATTTTATGGGCGTCTTATATTTATTGTCAATTACTAAAACTAGTACCTATATATTTATTATGATAACTGCTTTTACCTCTAATAATTATTATTTCTCTGAATATATTGAATTTTCTAAAACATTCTTTGTAATTAATTTTGTGATAAACTAACTAATTATTGCAATTACAATCGAAAAAGATTTTTTTTATAATTTGTCTATTATTAGTAGATGAAGTGCATTATTAATGTAAAAGTTAAAATAATATCACGTTTTGGGTAAGATCGCGATAAGCGAAATTTCGCAGGGAGGATATTTAAAAATCTAACTGAAATAATATTAAAAATTAACCAGTGTCGTGGTTTGACACTGGGGGGATTAAATTTGTGAGAGACTTATTCACCTTGAATCTTTCGAATCTTTATCGTATCTTTAAATGGGTGAATGGCGCTTTGGAATTTTTTTTGTTATGCCATTCATCTATTGTAGTTAAATAAATAAATAAATAAAATCTTTCGTACGTAAGATATATTATGCAGAAGTTGATTTTATTTTAAACGTAGAATATATAGTAAAATTTTAGTCTTCGATTGTTAATTCACGACATTATTCTAACGTTTGTGACTAATTAATCATTCAATTGATGTTGAGATTACATTCCATACAAAAGGACAAAGAAAATAATATTTGACGAATCTAAATTTTTCAAGTTTGGCCCGATCCCAATCAGAGAATTTAGCTGGATATTCAATGATATCCAGCTAAATATCGTTGATAGAGTTAGACCCTCGAGTTGGCAATTTATTTTAATCTGTTGTTTCAGTTTTTGTTCAGATTTCAGCCCTGATAAATCATCAACGGGGTTTCAATATACACATGAATTGTTTTTTTATTGTACAGATAACCCTCGTTGATCATTGGGGATACGTTTTGGGAAAGATCGCGATAAGCGAAATTTCGCAAAGAGGATATTTAAAATATTTATTTCTTTATTAATGAAATAACATTAAGCACAATTTATTTTGTTCAACCTTGCAAAAATAATCTAAATTCCCTTGTTTGGCCTAGTCAATTGTTGTTAGAACAACTTGTCATGGTACGAAGAGTTTCTGATTGAAAAATGGTTTTAATTTTAATTCTGCGTAATAATTTGCACCAAGAAGAATGGTAAGATGATCCCAGAAACAGTCTTTTCCTCTATAAAGATAAACATACGTGGCATTCGTTTCCGAAAGAGTCTCGTCTCGTACACATTATAAATTAAATTGCATGAATAATTAACAGATTCCAAAGCACTGTTGGATATTTTTAGATAATTTTACGTCAGTACTAGCCGATTTACCAATCATTCGAGTGCTATGCAAGTTTTATGGTTTATTTATCCGATCAAACCAAAGAAAATTTTCATGTCTTCCATCAAAAAACTTCTGCTTCACGAATTACATATATATATTTTATTTAAATTAATATTAAATCATATTCGTATTGTATATTTATTTCTAAAGTTCTGTTACACAAAATTAATAATATTTTTTTAATAAAAAATTCAAAAGTGCATACCGCTAATAATGCCTTTTAAAACACGTGTTATTATTATTTTTTATATAAAACAAACTTTTTTTTCACTGAACACACGCATAACATAAATTTCAATTTGGAAACAAATAGGTATAGCCATGTTCGCATGGCGTGTGTGCAAAAAGTTTCCTACATAATCCATGCTATATTGTTTTCGTTCCCTGTGCCAGGAAGCACTCGACTGGGAAATACACATAACGCATTTGAGCCAAGCTTAAGCATTTTGTCAACCTTCATACGTGTTAAATAACCGCAGTTTCGAGGACCGCGCAAAAACAATATACTCCCAAAGGCATATATCTGCACGTATACGTTCGCATTAACACGAGAATTCGACTCTGATTTGTTTTGTTCAAATTAACATGTAAATGCTGCTTCATACATGGATTTATTAAGTTATAATAAGAGCGATATTATAATTATCGTATATGGCGCGTATCTGATTTGTTATAATTGGATGCGGATGGTTATGTCGATAGAGGTGAGGTATGTCAGGGAAGCAGGGCTGGATATTGGTATTCAATGCATCCGATCACAAGGGGACCGTCGGTATTGTTTGGAATTCCTATTAGTTGACGTGGAGTGGCTCGACAATGGTGTGCGTACGTACATGTGCCGAAGAAATAGCTCGAGTACCTCCAATGTATCCACCGGCAACTACCCGAGCTAATTCAGTTTACCTGTCGACACGTGGCCACCACAGCGTTACACGTTAATTATTAAACGGTTCTAGTGTTTCCCCGATTTCAATCGGTTTCATCGAATAGTTAATTAGTCTAGAATGCATCAAATTGATTTAATTTATTTTGAAAATGATTCAATTAATATGTAAATCCTTTTAGACTCAACGCAGTTTCCGTGCGCGGTTCATAATTAATTCAAGATTTGATAAAGGTGCACCGTCTCCAGATTCTCAATCCAATGAATCATCTCCCTCGCATCTTGCATAGCAGGTATTAAGCCCTCGTACCATTAATATTTGAAAGGTGAGACAGGAACGGCGCGGAGACCAGAACAAAGAGAAGCGATTAAGACACGAAAATAGTCCCAACTTCAAGACGGCGAGGGTAAACAGAAAGCTTTAAGCTCGCGTTAGATTTATGACGTCATAACGAGGCATGATTTTCATTGTAGAGTCATATGCCGTAATTCCGATAATTCCCGGGGATTCGAATCGCGATATCGCGATCCTGGTGACCGCAAGTGGTCAACCGCGTCGCCTAAATCAAATATCATGAGCCCTCCTATATATCCTGGAGCGGGGGCCGTTTAATCGAAATACCCCCGTGGATCAGGATAAATTACCAGGATAACGTGTGATTATTCATGTGTTTGGGATCGAATCCCCGGCGAGATTTTAATACGATTGGGAAAATGCACTCGGTGATGTATTGTGTGTGCTGTTCCGTCACGGGATTCGTTTTATCGCTACGTGCAATAATATTCGGCGTTATTATCCGGCACATCCATCACTCGCTCTACTAAATGAAACTATTGTACAGATTTTCAAATGGGTGTAAATATATTTTTTTTATTTATATTTCAATAAAAATAATATATGATTGGTTATTATGTATTTTTTGTGTTTATTAAAAAGCTGCAACATATATTTTGTCTTTCTTAAATATTTTTCGCTTTTAAAAATACATTTTTTTAAATTTTTGTTTTAAGATTAAAATATTGGAAATTCGTACAGTTATGAAATATGAGTTCTTACGTAGAAATACAGCATTGCAGACAGCTCGGACCATTAACGGTGTATTTTGCTCTAACATTACTATGCAGTAGATAATATCAAATTGGTTTGCCAAAGTTCGCTCTGGCAAATTTGGCTGGAATCAAATCTGGATAATATTGAGCTGAAAGTCACCATCGAGTTTATCTCAAAGTGCACATGAATTATCGTTAATGTTTGGTGTTAGAAAGTAAACAATCAGCAGCGACTCGTATATATATATACACTAAGGAAAAGGAAAATTAATTAGGGAAAAATATATATTTATATATTAATATATGTGTCTATTGATTATGTATTATGTATACGAAAATATAAATATATTTTATATTTATTAAACTGGTTGGTGTCAGTGTTACACCGCACGATGTAGTGCAAGAGCGCTGCCTGTTTATCAGCGCTACTAGCGTTGAGTATTGGACGGATACGGGCCGGTAGCGGAGTGGGGTTCGCCGTTAAGCGCCATGTCGCGCTGCGACTCGGTGCAGTCATACTGATAGTACTGCCGCTTTTCACTTATTTTATTATTGATTATATTATTTTAGTATTTTTACATCACCTTTTTTATATTTTAAGTAAAATATGAGCGAAAAATACTTCTATAATTTTTAATACTTCACAGCACCCCTTAATATTTTACCCATGAGCCGCCACTATAAACGATATTAATTCTTCTTCTCTCTTGCCTTGTCCGATAACGAATCATGGAGGCAATCATGGACGTCATCTAGGTTCTATCCATTATTGTCTCGAACAAAGAGGTAGCGCCCCCCCCAAACCATTGTCGAAGGTTCTTCAGCCAGGAAGTTTTTGGTCTTCCAGGACCTCGTCTTTCTTGAATCTTATTATGAAGATAGGGTTGTAATATTTGATATGTTTCGTGATGTCGCTTTGTATCATAGAATCAATACTATAACCAACTAGACCGAATGATCCAAAAACTTGAAAAAAATCGACTCTTTTTCTATTGCCCGACAATGCTAGACTGAACATGGTATTATATAAATGACAGTGACGAAACTCCAGGAATTTGTACTTGGAAGTTCTTCATCATTCACCATGTTTATTTGGTCCTCTCCCTATTGACTATCTCTTTTTCCAGAATTTAAATAACCTTTTCAAAGGAAAACAATTTAATTCCAACAATGTTGTAAAACAGGCCCTCCGAGATTCATTGGCTCTAGATTACCACTCTTTAACAACACCGAACTAAAATAGCAGGCACTGAAGTGGTAAACGTATTGATAATACAAGTATATACTTTGATAAATAAAAAAACCAGTCCTTGTATTCCTAAAAAAATAACAGACTTATTATTTTTTCCTAAAAATTACATGTTTGACGATCCAATTATTATTATTATTTTTTAACTAGTTTGTGGTTGACGTTGTATCGTTGAATAGCATTAGATTTTATTTGATTAAATTTCAAGCACAGAAATAAGGAGACAAATTGGACATAAACTCATTTGTAATGAAATTCTCTTTTCATTATCCTCGATAAAAAACATAAATGAAAATTCCTTTGTTATACATAATACGCGTTCTTATGAATTCTATGCCTCTGTAGAAGCTGTATATATTAATAGCAAAACAGTAGTAGTAGTGTTACTTCATGTATTTTTTAGATAAATATTTTTATTTTATGTTATTTTTTTTTAAATATAAGGTTTCATCGATTTTTTTATGTTCTCATTGTATTACGTGAATTACAGTAGATATATAATAAATTTCCAACTTCACTTGGAAATGTGCCACAAAGAAAAATCGTTCAACTTCAGCATTACAAATTTACAGAGATTTATAAAACTCATAGATTCTGAGACTGCAAGTCATTATAATTAAAAACGATTGCTATGAAAGTTTAGTAATTATTTATAAATTTACAAAGTGGATGACAATTATCTTTAAATGTTGAATATAGAAAAGTTTATATTCTAATAAAATCAAATAATTTAAATTTCTATG
>JAGXCT010037263.1:0-13095 GCA_022495035.1 Philopotamus ludificatus | reverse complement strand
CGAAGAGCTTAGATAACCTGGAGGACGACCGTCACAGTCCTGGCATCAGGGTTGACACGGACGTTTCTCTGCTGGAGATCACATAGTGTCTTCCAGGTGGCAAAGACCCGCCTCAGTGTTCGAGGCCACTTGAAAAGATAAAACAAAATATTAGTGAAGAATTCATCAATATTTGAACCTGAAATGCTTGGGGTCTCTGAGCGACCCCTTCGGACGATGCGGTTGTTTTCGTGACGGATGGGTTAAATTTGCAACCCCATGATTAATCTCTTCAGTACCAAACAAATAAGTTTTTACATTTTTAAATTGGCAAAATGTTTCTAAAAAAAATAAACCCAATCCCTGACTTCTGAGGTTGAATTTAAATGTGTGGTTCTATTTTTTTAGGTATTTTCGGGCATAAATTTAAAATTTTAATTTACATAAAAATATTTCATTTTCTTTTATCTTTTGAATATTTTCATTAGGACATCGTCATATTTTTTTTTTAATGGAAATTGCACGCTTTTTATAGCCTTATAGAAATAAAATTAATATTTTATGGATAGCGTGGATTAATTTGTGATTAGATGTGTTTTTATTTACATGAAAAATCATATTTTTTTGTAACTTCTGGCGTTTTTATTTTATTGTTGACTGTCAGAAACAAAAAAATGAAAAATACCGAAAAATAGCCAAATACAGCACCATTATATTTTCTCAGTTTCCGTATTTCCCCGATAAATAATAAAAAAATCATTGAAAAAAAGAAATATATGACGTTTTTGTTTTTTTTATTAATGTTGATTTATGCAAATATTATTAAATTCGTATTGCTAAATAGTTGAGTATCACTGTGTCGTCTGGCACGTCGTTATTGATAGCGATTTCGTTAATCGCTTAACGCCGCGTGTAACGGCCGCCACTGAAACCATTGTCTTCTGTTAGTTGAATTAATAGCACTGGAAAATTTATTTTTGCTGAAAAACCATTATTTGAAAGCCTAATAGAGAGCACGGTTTCGATTTTATTTTATTTTTTTCGGATCAGAAAGGCACCTTGTTAACGTGACCTGTGGGAATTTAAGAGACTTGAAAAATGTGCGCTGAATTTTATATAAATTTAAAATGAATAATATTATTACATATATATGTATAGGGATTTATATTATTGTAATTTTTTCCCTAGTACTAAATAAACAGATTTAAATGGCGCAGGCTTGTATAAATCTCGCATAATATTATTTATAATTTTATCCACATGCCCGCTGAAAATTTCTGATTTTTTCTATTACGTCCTGAATCATGTGGGATGAATAAAATTTGGTTATTCACGGGATTTGAATAGCAGTGCTTGCGTCGCATAAGCGCGGCATTTATTCTCACAATGGATCCGCACGAACATAAATTCAGGACTTCCTGCTGGGCGCTCCAGGACATCCCAGTTTCATTCTGAAAATGTTTATCCGTGGCCAGTGTCTATCCTTATTCACAGACGTAGCACGAAAATTTATAAACAATTTCGCCACATATTTATTAAAAATACCCGGATGAAATGTGCGAATTTCAGACGTAATTTGTAGGGTAATAAAAATTAGGATTTTCTCACCCTTCTCAGCCTTAATTTGCATATATATGTATATTTCACCCACGTTATTGGGCGAATCTATTGAAATATATTACATTTAATCTCCCTAAAATATTATACGTATGTATAATTTAATTACTAAATTAGTAATTGCGTCATGTTTAATTTTAATGGGGCTATTATTGCAACGAATGATATAATTTGCAGGAATAGTATTATTTCGCGTATAAATTGCTTTGTTGTTGTTTTTTTTAAATGTGCTTGTTTGGCTCAGTGTTTTTTTTTTAGTTTTTCCCCTTGCGAAAGTCATTCATTATTCACATGTTTGCCTGGATGCTTTGTATCCACGGTTCTATGCATCTAAATATGTTGTTTATACGAACACATGTTTAAATATTATTATTTATTTTTTCAGATATGTTGGCCTGAATATAGTCTACCACTTGATCAAGTTGGTAGACCCGCGTATCAACAAAAGCGTGTCGGATTTCCTGAAACTTCTAATTCAAATCAGGTATTAAATAAATATTTTTTTTATTATATTTTGTTCGTGTTATAAAACGTACTCCAGTGCTTAAAGAATAATTACCAGAGAGGTCGTTAACGCAAAAGCGATCCACTTCCAGAGTATCAATTAAAATAATGAAATCGTAACACAGCGAAATGAAAATACTCCTCCAATTAACCAAATTATTATTGAATAACTTTGTAAAAGTTGAAATATGTTGAAATAGCAAGGGGATCTTTCATGAACGGAATTACCGTTTGTTCGGAATAACGAGCTGAAACTTTTTTTTCGTCTGGTCGGTTGATTGGGTTAGCGAAAAATAAATCCGAGCATGGTCTTTAGTTCCATGTCGTTTTGTATCAACTCCAAATCCAAACTTAAAAGTTACCGGTGAGTTCTAAGTTTGCAGACTTGCGAAAGGCTCTAGCTAAAACAAACTCGAACCGGCAACTATGGATTTAAAGAGATTTTCTTTACAGCGCAAGACGACAAAGTTATGATGTCGCCGAATCAACTTTGCAAATATCCGCCAATTTGCATTTTTAAATATTCAATAGACCATCGCATAATTTTAATATACGTATAGCTATTTATCATTATTTACATAAGGGCGGTGCAATGGAATTAGTAGACAGCGTCTGGTTGCAGGGGTTACCGTAGGCATCTCTGGAATCTTTTATGGTCATCCAGAGCCATTACTATCTATTTCGTCCCACTGTTTAGCGCTATAAATATCTTTGCCCTCACATAATTGTAGTATTTACAGCACCACTATGTAATAAAGCATATTGTTCAATTATAATTAGTTAATAACAAGCTAACATTTTCGCATGCGAGTAACATCCTGTATCATCTGTTGTTCTAAAAATAAATTCAGTAGAGACGTCAATCACACGTCTGTCGACATAATGTGTGGACAAGGTTGTAGAGGAAGTAAATCAGCCGGGTCTTGGGAACAAAAGAGTTGGAAGATGTGGGGGATGTATGCTAAAAGCAGTGTTAGAAGCGACAAAAGCCTGCAGGCTATACGACTCTCGGGTTATAAGGTTGTATAACCGTTAGAAGCAAAGAGGATAGGGGAGAGGAAAAGCCCGAAGGGAACGAATAATGGAAATGACTAATAGCCAAGATCAAATTGGTCGCTCGTGCAGGATTATTTCCAATATTTTGTCCAAAAATATTATTTCGCCAAAGTACATTAGAATAATAAGTATGATTGATTTTGTTAAGACGAATTCAAAAGGCGTATTCCATTTATAAATGATTAATTTTGAAATATATCAGAGAGTTGTATTGATTTTATTAAATTTATTCGCTCAAAATTCAGTGTAATATATATTTTTATTACGCGCTGCCTCTGAATTATGCTGAAATTGGCTGGTGAAATATTTAATTTCATTGAGAGGCATCCGAATGAAAGAGTTTTGTACCGAATTCGTCTTTGACACGAGTTTAATCAAATTACTCAGCGAGAATGGTAGTTTATTATTAAATCATGTTATCAATAAATATTAAAATAATTTCTTCGTTCTAACCCTCACTATTTATATTTATGGCGCCGTCCCGAAAGATTGGGGAGGATGTTATTTCACTTATATAAGGATTATATGAATTCGTTCTTAGACACTATCTAAGCTTCGCACAAGCATTTTTTCTTAGCGTTTGGGGGCGAAAAGGATGTATGAAAAGGGTTGGGATTTGTAATAACATTTCTTACAAAGTATAAGGGTTAACATGAATAACGTGACTGTCGTCTTTGATGTCTGAATCTTATATCGCAACAAAAAATATATTTAATTAAAAATTATTTTTAAAATAAAAATGAAAAGCCTTCGTTAGTGCGGTATTGTATTAATTCGCAACCCTTTGCAGAATATATAAAAAAACGGTTTGTAATTCATTCGTGAAATATTATACCCTCTCCATGTTTTCATAACTTGGGGGATCAAAAAAAGCTGAGGAAATCGTTGAGTTAAATTAATGGAAAATTCTTTCGCAGACTGTCAAAATAATTTCAATGGAATGAATCGTGATGAAATTTACTTTTGAAACTTTGCATCTGAAAAAAACAACATTTATCGGTTAAACTTATTCAGTTTTTTTGTTATATTTCTGATTGTTATAGTGTTTTTGTATAAATACGCCATTGTTGTTTTATTTGAGAGCATTGTTGGTTGTGCGTATTGTCCCGTGAATGCGTCGTTTGTTCTGCAAATATTAGAGTCGAACCTAATTGACCAGCAACCCCCATCGGATGACGGCCTAATCAGTGGCGATGATCACTTCATAAGCATGTAGCCCTTCCCCATTGTCCGCCATCATTCACTCGCAATCCCATGCGATTTCACCGCAAACTATGTATGTGAATGTCAGTTGCATGGGTGGGACGTCAAAAGTTAGCTATGAGCCGGATCATTATCGTTTCCTGTTACATTAATAACATTTGAGTATAATAACTTATATATTTTAAATGAGAAAAAATAATATAAATTATAAAAAAAATCTAGTAATATTATTTGATCTATTGTGTAAACATTTTATGCAAGATTTTTAATTAATTACTGCAAAATAATAGATTAGGCCTAGTCTTTCGCTTTGCCCTTTACCCCGCCTTTCGCTTTTCCTATATTCATATTAGGTAAAGCAAAAAGAAATGCAATTTTTTTATTGCGACAAAAACTATAATATTTTTTTGTTGTTTTAGATAATCTTCCTTCACATAATAGGGTATTTTTTCATACATCTTTCATTAAATTCCGTTTTTTTTTATTAAAATATGATTCGTTCATTATTTATATTTTTTATTATCTCGAAACGAATGTTTTATCGACTTAAAAATATAATTGTCACAAGGTGCAACATAATGGGAATATGGTTAATGTTGTAAAACTTCTAAATAGAGCTTTCTTATTTGGTCCTGCGTAATTCTTGCAGCATGTGCTTTTCCATTATCATTCTGGGGAATTCATCTTTGATTTTTTACTGTCAGTATCACCTTTAATCTTATTTTATTGGGCACAATACATCTCTGCTATAACAGTCTGACCAGGTTTTAGTAACTCGTAGTGAATTATTCCCTAAATATCCTAACAATACTGAAGAAGTACATTTTTCAGTAAATATGGATATATACACAAGTACCTAATTCGATAAAATATTTTTTTTTTCTCGGATTGGTGTAGATAACTCATTCGTTTTTCCGGAAATAATTGTTCTAATAATCGAATCAGTTTCTTATATGAACATTATGTTTAAAAGATGATTATTCTTAGCCGTGCCGATGGGGTTAATTGGTACTTAAATTTTCTCAAATAACTCTTTTAATATAAATCCTCCACTATCAAGAATTCAAGATTACCTCATAAATATCGCAGAAGGTTTGGGTAGCTTTATTTGATTTTAATCCTATATCAAATAATTATACCATAAAAGACCACAAATGTGCCCTTTTTAATTTCGAATCGTCGTATTTTTTATTAGTCAAAATTATCAAAACAGAAATATTACTTACGGAGCCTGAAAACGACGCGTTTTACGTGTATATACTTTTCGCTCTAATGTGTCCTTCTGCATTTTTAGAGCAGAAGCGTAATTAATTTCTTATTACAATACCACCGAAATATATAATAAATTAAATACGTATACATATTCGCATGCAGTTGTAATTACATATTCTGACCACGACACAATTAATCGCATGGAAGATTATCTCTCTCAAGCGTTTGATCGTATCTAACACGGAGCACGAACGGTATATACTATTGAATTAGTCAAATTTAGTATTGCGTCTAGCAAACCCCACTGTTCCCTACCCCTGCATTCGTAACTCATATACGCACAACGTTGATGTTATGACGTGTGATACACGGTCAATTACACGAGCCAAACGCACTGATTGTTTCCCCGTCTGTCCATCAGGATGATTTGCATGGCGGTCACGATGCACGATTGTAACTGTATACAATATATTATTCTCATTACCGAGATTATTCTGTTTAATTTCAGGTCGAAGTATTGGAGACGTACTGCGATCCTCGCGATTCCAGATACCAGCGGCACAACTCCGAGCTAGACGAGCCTTTCTACCAGTCGCATCCGAGCCCTCCTGAGCCGGCTCCCTCTCATCCTCCGTTGCGAGAGTACTCCCAGCCATACACCACCGGTGAGTAACCAATTAGTCGGAATTAACGTACTGTCGGGTATTGTGGTATCTATTATGTATTCCGAATCCAATGGAAATGGAAAGGCAGAACCCGACCGACACGGGATAACATACATAAGGAATGTGGCAGTCAATGGAAAAAAAGTATACATTATATATAGTTTTATGTGATTTATTGTAAATTCTTTACATGTTTTTTATGAATCCATTGGTTTGGCAGAGCTAAACACAAATCTACACCTTTACAAAGTTATCTGTTTACATCGTTTTACAGATAGGTATCAGGAAACTGAAAAAGTGTGAATTTGGGTATGTTATTCTATCTTAATTGATTAATAAATTACATACGTTATATCAACCGCGATCGGCTGACCCTTACCGATATAGACTACACCCTCCTCAGTGTACTTAATCATGCACGCAATAGGGTTATGCTCTAAAATAATAGAATTAAAAAAATTCCGGACAATTGTCAAAAATAATCAATATTTCTGGGATATGTTTCATGTTTATATTTTGTATAGATCCTATGGTTTTTTTGTGATTAGTTGTAAATGTATTATTAGCTATGTCTGTGAACTGATTTAAAAAAAATCCATCACCTAATACTCTCTATTTTATTGTAAGCATAAGTTAATGTTATGCGCATGAATATCATGCGTGTCGCGTTGAAAGGATACTAGCTTTTTCTAAAAGA
The DNA here is from genome assembly GCA_022495035.1 of Philopotamus ludificatus. Taxonomy (NCBI): domain Eukaryota; kingdom Metazoa; phylum Arthropoda; class Insecta; order Trichoptera; family Philopotamidae; genus Philopotamus; species Philopotamus ludificatus. The sequence continues at coordinate 6,162 of JAGXCT010037263.1, read as the reverse complement.
ATTCATATTTTTAGTTTTAAAATGTCTATTAATGCATATTATTTCGATAATGTAAATTAATCGCGACTGAGCTATTTTAGTAGTCGTATAGATGTCCGACGAAAACTATGATTTCAGAGAATTCTCTATAACACTAGCCAGGGTTATGTAGAAGGAAGGAATTTTGTAAAAATATTTATGTAGGTAGTTTGGCTCGTTGGAATTAATTAATTTAATGCCATCTATCCTGCGTCGAATAAATAATTATCAAGCAAATAATATAAATTTCAATCTAACTGAAATACTATTAAAAATGAACCAGTGTCGTGGTTTGACACTGGGGGGATTATATGTGTGAGACTCATTCCTCTTGCATTTTTACAATTTTTAGAATCTTTATCGAATCTTAAATGGGTGAATGACATTTTGGAATTCTTCTGTTATGCCATATATCGTAGTAAAACAATGCTAATTAAATAAAATTTAAACCCGTATTTTGAGTTTAAACCTAAAATTAAATACAAAATATAACAAAAAAAAATTGTTAATTATTTTTTAATTTAATGTTTATCATTTTTATTAAATATTTATTACGTCTGAGGAAATTTTTATTGAGGATGTCAATAATTGCTTTCATAAAATCCTGTGAAAAGATTTTATTCCAAATATTTGAAAATTTCCCGTGAATAAAAAATGAGCATCACCGAGCTTTGAATCGCAGAAAATATTTCTTAATTGAACTGCCAGTCAAATTTTTATCTGGCTGTTAAGTTTTGATGCTTTGGTTGAATTTAAAATGAAATGCTCTGTCGTGCGAAACAATAAGAATTAGGGAGTGTCACCGAATATACGAATGTATTACTGCCAATATACACAGATCATATAATATACATAAATATTAAACACAGAATTTACACGGGCTTTGATATAAAACCAAATGACATTTTTTCCATTTTTATATTACCTTACATTATTCAACCCCTGTTCACTGCTTTATAGATCGGTCGTAAGTCGTAAAGTAGCGAAAAACCATCTGCGAATCACATAAATGATAATATATCATAAATATTTTGATATGAAATATTGTTATAATTTTCGTACGCGATCCGCGTGCAATTTACCCCTGGCCGAAGATGAGTCGTTTCACTTTGCAGAGATGAATTAAATAATGCAATAGCTGATACTGATCGCACTACTATGCATATAATACTGAGAACGGGGAGACAATGAAATTGCAAATGCTTCCTAATATTTCATTCTAATCACGATTGTACGTGTTTTCAGCGCGATTGAAGCAATCCGATGCGAAATAACGTATTTGCGATATTGATTTTATTATTTATTTAGCTCCTTAATTAGGACTCGACTCATTTCGCAGATGATTTAACCCTTATTATATTTTTTTTAAAAGACATCAAGAAAAAATGTCAGGGGGAACATTAAACGTGTCTTCGCCGAGAGGGTTCGCCAACCTTTGATTTATGCACAGTTCATTGTGAGGACCCCTAAACAGTCTCGCCCCGTTTTTATCAGATATGACCCTGCGCGCGCTTAACCCTTTCGCAGCCCCTGGCCGTCCCCTCGGAAATGAATGAAAATAGTAGAAACCACTGCGGCCCTCAGGGGCAGAAGGGCCCGCTTCATATATTTTATCCGTTTAATTTTTATCCAACCCCCTCCACGTATAAGTTTGACTGAGCATACGAGAGGGATGGGGGTCGAATTTGCCCCGTTTGTTATTATGGATGCTTTTTATGGCTATATAAATCTTTGCTAAGAATACTAATTATTTGATCCCTCGTTTTGCATTTGTGTATTTTTTAGGTGTGTGCAAAAATTTTAAGGTTTTTCGGCAATAAATCTTTTTACGCATTGTTTTTGTAGCGCGTTTGCTAAACTTTTTAAAGCCGGATTATTTATTGCGAAAATTATCATGCAATAATATTATTTAATATAATTTCATATTCATATAATCTCAGATATTTTTTGAGACTCTCTCGCATTACAAGTTTCTTTGAGACTTATTAAGAATAAATTATGATTGATTGAAATTTTTATTAAAAAAAATCTCATTTAAAACGCCAATCTTCATAAGCGTATAAAAGAAGAGTTTCAAAAGAAAGATTACCTTATATTACGCCTCTAAAACTATATACAAGGTTTAATAAGTTGAATTGTACAGAGTGTATGTCCATTATCATATTGTTGTTTTTGTTTATTAGTATACTTGTCTCTAATATATTTAGAGATTTGTAGCCATTTTGAATGCTTACTTTATTATTGGATATCGAAAAGGTTTGATATGTTTTTGTGTGCTCAGCGATCTTTTATATGTGAAAAAACTTTAGAATGTATTCATATTTATGGTCGATAACAACAACGTTATGATGCTTCAGCATCCACATTAGCTCAATTTGGTCTCATGCTACGGTTTTTTACTCCAGAAGATAAAAAAGCGTGAATGTATAAAGTTTTGCAAATATTGTTGTTTGAGCTAAGCGCGGATTAAAAATTTTTGACAAAAAATATCAATAAAAACTAGAACGAAAGAAAGCGCGACTTTTGTAACTTTTCCTATGCAATTAATTCTCAACTTACAACGTTATATTGAACTCCGTTAATTGTTTTTATTTTTGATTGCTAATTTTTAACGTTATATAAGTATACATACAATTATTCCAATATATTTTCGTCGTTTGTGATATTTCGTTTTTCCGTATAATATATCCGATTTTTTCAGTCACCTTTCAATTGCGATTGTGAGTGGTTCTTTTCAATGCATGGTCGGTATTTTTCAATATTTGAAAAGGTATACTCTATTAACCTTTATTATAAAATATGTGCCTGGTTTTTTTTCTTTTCGACCAGATGGTAACAACTTGATTTATGAGTGGTTTTTTCATATGAGTTTAAATAAACATCCCTTAACGAAAGAAATATTCGATTTTGGTTTTAAAAATTTCGTTTTGGGATATTTGATCTCTCTTTTGAAGCCTTAGGGAAGACTTAAGACCACTATTAAACGAATTAAAGGCGAGGATGTAAATCAATCAAAGATTCATTTTTCTATAAAGTTATGTCTGTTTAATCGTTGGAAGAAAACCAAAAAGTGTTACGGTGATTATTAAGATTGATCCATTACGGCGGCTCGAAAACAACCGAGTTCTCCGAAGGGGTCTATCAAGGGCCCCAAGCATTTCAAGTCAAGATATAGATGAATTCTATATCAAATTTTAACAATGGATTATTCATGACATGTTTCATAATTTGGTTAATATTTTGAATTTTTAAACTAATTAATATGACGCTTAAATGACACAGCACGTGTCACTAGTACGTTTCACTCGCACTTGGCACATTGTACTGGATGCGAGCGAGAAAAAACATTGCGCATTGTGTCTACAGAAGCGAATACTGTTGTTTTTATTTTATTTCACAATTGCGGATAATAAAGCCTAATGATAATTTTCAATATTTATTCTTTAGACCTTTTTATAAAAATACAAAAAGTTTGTGACACGTAGGATTTATATTATTGATAAATTATTCGAGAAAAATAATTAACCTGGGATTTCCTATAGACACAGCTAGGTTAAATAAATTTTAGTAAATTTTTTAGTTTTTATTTTCATCTTTTAAATTGTATTTGTGAGTATTTCATACGGAACAAGCTAATGCTTATAGCCATTGATGGACTCCTGCAATTTTTCAACGATTACAGTGATGGGGTTTGTTTTATGTAAATATGTCCGGATTATTTTGTATAGTCTTTTCTTTGGTAATTTCACAACAACAGAAAAGTGGTAGCTGAATGAGGTGACGTGGTTTCAAAATTTTATCGACGTCAATATTATCAAATTATTGAATTTCTAATCGAAATTTCAAACAGGGTAAAACCTGTGGCCATATCTTTCACCACAATTTTTTGGTTCATCGTTGAACTTATCTAGCACTTCTAAATACATTTTTTAGTTTGAAAGATTCTCAAAATCATTTATGATATTATTAATATAACGTCTTAAAAGTTTTTACATAATTATGTTTGACTAATCTTGAACTTTTAAAATATTTTATTGCATAATAGATGTAATTTTTCAAAAACTCTTCCAATACCTGACCTTTCTCTGTACAATAATGGACAAAGAATGATGATATTAAATATTTTTTCCATATCTAAGCATTGATTGTATATGAAATGCTGAAAACAAAATCCTTCCATTGCATGTTGTATCACGTTTGTCATTCCGGATATCCGGGATTCGCGTCATGTGAGCTTAATATTTTGCTCATATTATTTTTCGCCGTCAAAATTGCGATCCGCGTACATTATCCAAATATTAAATTGATTTTACCGCGTGCGTTTGCGGTTTAAACACCCTGTAGGTAGGCTGGCCGGAACATTAATAGCACGCGGTAGCGGAAAATAATTGCATTAGCGGAAATAGCGCTCGAAATAATTGATCAGATTTCGTATTCATTATTACTAAATATTCGAAATTAATGATACCGGCGAAAATCTGAAAATATAAAATTGCCGGATTATATTACATGTGCGATACGCCACTGTGTCATCATATAAAATGTATATCGTGTCCTTTTAATCTCGGGTTATTCCGAAAAGACTATTACGTATCCGGTCCCGGTAATGGTATCTTTTTTTACCCTAATTTTCCCTCATTAGTTCCGACGCTAACCGCTCTGGGTTATCTGTTAACGAGCGACCGTCGGGAGTACCGAATTTTTTTTTTTCAGCAACATTTTTCACACATACAGCCCTTACAGCAATCGAAAATAATTACATCCCGTCGTGCGATTAATTTTAATTTTATTCGCCTTTCATGCGAAGCGCGCGATATTCGGGATAAATAAATATTAAAGGAATGTCCTGGAAAACAATAGAACCCCTAAATTTTCTATTGTCTGGAGCGGCGTGTCGTTAGTGGCTCAAATAACGACCGTTTGGCGGTCTTTCATTGCCACCTCCCAGCCATTATATCCTCGGTACCCCTGGCTAGGGTGATATTTCTTTTCAAATGTCACTGCAAGATGGCCATCAACTTTCACTATCGCTCATGCAAGCAAGATTTTCCAGGAGGCGATCAAATGTTAAATTTTCAAACATATACATAATTTATGTACCTTTGCGAATTACAATCAGTGAAGATGAAAGGTTGACATTATTTATGGCGGAAATTACGTACGCATATTTGCGTGATTTGCAATTTCCTAATTTATGTAAATATCTTACAAATATGTTTTGTCGCTGGAAGATAAAATCTTATACGTAATAATTTGTGTAAATTTTACTGTACGCTTTGTATTTAAGAATTATTCGTGCATGAAATTGAAAATTACACATTGCTGAAAGAAATAAAATATTCAATTATTTTCAGTGCATAATAAAATGTATTTATCGAAAAGCAGATGTCTGAAAATACCAAGAACCTTTTTATGATTTTTCTCCCTTTTAAAAATAAAAATTCTCGTGAATATATATTAAAAACTATATTTAGGTCATGGCGGAAATTTTCATCATGCCTCTTCTTTAGATGAAAGATTATATACCAAGCCAATGAATAAAAAATCTTATTGTATAACTCAATGCATAAAGCCTCTAAAATTTTTTTCATTATGTGGTTATTTTATTACACATAATTCCTCTTCGTAAATCATTTAATTAAATGACACATTTTACTCAAAAAAAAAAATTAAACATATTCAAATAAACCGTTTATGCTTTCAGTGTTCGTTTTCGTCGAAAAATATTATTTCCATTTTTTTTTTTTAATTTGTATTAGTTTTAAAGGATAGATGACAATAAAATTTAAGTGTTACTTTTGACAAATCATAAAAAACGTTATATCCGTCGTAATTCTTTTTTTTTAAAAAGTGTTGTATATATTATATTATCGTAAAACGTTTAGAAACAAGGTCTTGAACTCTAAAACCAGTTAATTCGTTCTCGATCATTTTTAAATATTCAGCTTTTCGGTTTCGAAATGTTTGTTGCTTTCTGAAAATCGAATTTTCTTTTGTCCTTATGTTCTATTAGACATTCCTTATTTCTAACAAATAACTATTGATTAAATAAATAAAATGCTCTTCCTTTTCTAGATTTAGATCCAGTTCTTCGTTACGACTAGTTTGTTAATAAAATCATCAACTTTATCAGTTTCATTGACC
>JAGXCT010037262.1:160883-202051 GCA_022495035.1 Philopotamus ludificatus | reverse complement strand
GTTCGAAGGGGACTCGACCGGACTGAGACTTGATCCTAGCGATTCAACACTCTGTGGCACTTCTTGGCCACTATTTTTCTTATTCTTCTTGACACTAGGTTTCCTATAAAATCAATAATCATAAATGAATCGAGTTTTATAACGAAAAAAATCTTTTAAATTAATTAATATACGAACCTCCTGATCGGCTGATGCTGCACGGAATACTCCCGCAATCCTTCCACGGGACTGCTGGGCGATGCTTTAGCATTTCTTTGCTTTTTGGATTTATTTTGTTTGGATCCGTTCACTGCGTTCGCGCCGATAACTGTTGGATGTGTAATTAATTGGTGATGATTAGGTGAAGCTGTAAAAATATTTGATATATCATTATTTTAACGAAAAATCGAATCAATTAAGATAATATTTAAACGTACCGAGTAAGGCGTGATGATGATGGTGTTGATGCGGAAGAGCGCGTGGAGTGTGTTCGTTTAGCAAACGTACAATGTCTTCGTGAACGCGCTCGGCTGCAACGTCCTGAGGTAATCTTTCCATATGATCAGAGATCTCTCGATTGGCGTGAGCATCTAGAAGAGCTCGGCAAGCGCCATAACTTCCCTCACGCGCAGCCAAGAAGAGAGGAGTTTCATCCTATAATTTATAATATATTAAAAATATCTTCCATGAATTTTATATTTGAATATAACATCGATATAATAAATACCTTGTCATCTTGGGCGTCACGATTTGCACCATGGTGAAGAAGAATATTTACGGCGTCCACATTATTTACAGCTGCCGCCCAATGCAGAGCAGTTTTACCGCTGTTATCGGCAGAATTAATATCAGCATCTGCATTTATTAATTCTTCAACCATACCCTCAATAGCCAACCTAGAGAATATATTTAAATATTAATAATCCATATTTATTTAAATATTATAAATCGTTGGAGAATATATTTATTTACCTGGCTGCCAAAATGAGTGGCGTTGTACCATCAAACATTCTAGCGTTGAGATTTGTCGCTCTATTCCTAAGCAAAATTTGAAACACTCCGACAGCGTCAGCGGCTACAGCGGCATGTAATGGTGTGCGTCCAGTATTATCTTGGAAATTCGCATCGGCGCCAGCGTCTAACAGTCGTTTAGCAGCGTCAGCTCTAGCATATCTATAATAATAATTAATAATGTCAATTAGATTGATATAAAATGTAATTTAAATATATTGTTAATGTAATCATACCTTGCGGCTAAATGTAAGCTGGTTTCTCCAGTCTTATCCATGGCGGCGTTCAATTGAGCGCCTTGTGCTACTAATTCTTGAATGACGTGAGCGGTTTGTTCATCTTCGGCATCGGACGAACCTCCGTCCAATCCGATCGTTCCACCGGCGCCGCCTCCACGAACGGCGGCCAACATCAGAGGTGTCATACCGAGTGGTCCACGTGCATCAATATCAACGCAACCATCATGCTAAAAAGTTTATAATAATTAGCAACATAACGTTTAATACGTTTGCAATAAAGCATTTTATGCAACTTACGATAGCCGGCGGTGTCATCATGCTAGGAGGTACTCTAAGATCGGCAGCGTCGAGGTGTTGTTGTGTCCATACCCGCGGAGCTGTGCCGATCGGTTCTTCATACTCGGTTACTGCCGTATGATCTGAAGCGTATCCGCCGCCAGATTCCCCGGCCCCTCTTGCACGTTTAGCTCTAGGACCACCGGCGCCATCTTCTTCATCATCTGACCATTGCTGGCTATGACCTATACATACAATTTTATTAATATATATTCAATAAATAAATAAAACTTCATAAAGATACTTACTTATAACATGACCACCATCGACATCCATACAAGTAATTGAGGTATTCTTGTTCATATTTCGCATTTCTTGTCCATCTGGACCTCGTCTGCGAGAATGTCTTCTGGTTCCTGAGTTTGTTCGGCGAAAACCGTCCGGGAACCATGTTATTCCGGCCGCTTTCTTCCGTTGAGCCGCATAAACACCGAGACACAATACAACAACCAACACGACTACCACTCCAATCAAAACGTAATTGTGTTCGGGCGTGACCTCGCGGTTTTCATCGTCGGGCAAATTCACTCCTTTAATTTTGTATAGCGGAAAATCTTGCGATAGTGATCTTCGTGCTGCGGTTGCTGCTAAAAATTCCGCAGCTTCGTTTGCACTCGCAAAGCATTCAGCTCCGGGTATCAAAGCACACTTTCTGTTGTCTATTTCCAGATATGTAACTACACCCGGTTGACTCGGCTTCTCGATTACCACCTTATGAGTATCCATAAAAGTGCTTTCTTGGAATCCGGTATTGCCGTTGACGGTCAAAGGATAGATCATATCGATGCCGTGGTGATCTTGTTTGACTCTCAATGTCGTTCTCAACTGATGTCCCATATGTCTGAGGAAAGGCACTAAGTTTTCTTTAAACAATTTCAAATCCATCAATACCGTCACCGATATTACACCTTCGGCCAATTCGGGAGGCTGCTTTTCACAATCCAAACCGTCCCAATTACACTCGGCATTATTGCAGCCGTAATCGCAGTAGCCGTTTGCGTAGTGTTTTTGGCAGTACGCATCATAAATCGGATTACACGGTTGCAAACTCTTTTGGCAATCTCTCCCGTCGAACAAACACTGCGGATTGTTACACTCTTCGTCGCAAACATTGTTCATGAACACTTCCCAACAATTAATCGGGGCCGTGCAATTCCTCCATGGATTTATTCCGAGTGAACAATCGTTGCCGTCGAAATCGCAAGCGTACGTATTACATTCCTGATCGCACTTTCCGTTTCCTTGTTTTTCTTTACATCCACGCTTACGGCATTGTTCGCGCTGAAATTCTAAATCAATTTCGTTTTTGTTGCTGTTTGGATTGATTTTGGAAATGCCGTTGGTTGCTCTGCTCACTCCTGGGAATTGAGAATCATACACGTCATCGGCTTCGCAATTGATTCCTATGATACCATTGGGACAATCGCATACGTATCCCCCCTTGTCAGATATTCTGCAGCTTCCACCGTTTTGACAGGGATTAGAATCGCAATCGTATCCAGAATATTCACAATTTTTTCCGTAGAATCCGTCTGCACAAACGCAATGATGTCCGGCTTGCACCGTGGAACATACACCACCGTTCTGACATGGAGATTTTGCACAATAGTTCACTGTTAATTCGCAATGTCTTCCCATGCGACCAGATTTACAATTACAATGATAATCGTTCACGAGTTGAACGCAATCTTGTGTTCCGGGATTCGAGCACGGATTAGATAGACACTCGTTGATATCGCCTTCACATCTAGGGCCTACAAATCCGGGCGGACATTTGCACTCGAATCCTCCGACTCTATCGGTACACGTTCCATTGTTGTGACAAGAATCTGGCAGGCAGTCGTCGACGTTTATTTCGCATATTTTTCCGAGAGTGCCAGGCGGACACGAACACGAAAAGCTGTTGATCATATCGTGACACATTCCGCCATTTTGGCAAGGATTCGGCTGGCAATCGTCGACGTTTAGTTCACAGTTTTGACCCTGAAAACCTTCCGTACACTGGCATTGATATGAGCCGATTAAATCATTGCACGTTGCACTGTTCTGACAGGGAGCTGAATCACATTCGTTTATATCTTTTTGGCAATAAGATCCCGTGTAACCATCGTTACAACGGCACCTATGCGAATTCCCAATGTTTTCACATTTTCCCCCATTGCAAAGTTCGACTGGTTTGACACCTGGAATGAATAAATTTGTAAAATTAAAAGATCTGTTTAAATAGATTATTTCATAAATTAAGAATAATATATGCCTTTGCGCAAAACAGCATCTTCACACGATACCAATTCAACATCGCAGAGTTTTCCAGACCAGCCTGGTGCACAAACGCATTGATATTTAGGACCTGATTGTGTACATGTTGCACCGTTTTCACATGGATTTGCTTTACACCTAAAAATTATATAATTATATTAGCGATTACCAAATACAAATTGACGTTACATACATTATTATTTCAGATCGTTTACTTACCAATCGACATAATCGTCGCAATATTTTCCCATATAGCCATAAGGACAATGACAGCTGAAGGATTTTACGTGATCTTGACAAGTAGCACCATGTAAGCACGGAGCACTATCACATTCGTTAATACGATATTGACAATTTGAACCGGTATATCTATAATAAATTATTTTAATTAATACCAATTAAATGCGCCATATTGAAACAATAATCAAAGTAATAAATATATTTACCCTTCTAGACATGAGCAATTATACGAATTTATTCCGTCAATGCAACTTCCACCGTTCATGCAACTCGATTCCGTGCAATCTTCATCGTTGGTTTGACAGTTGATGCCAGAAAAACCCAACGGACAAGTACACGTATAAGAATTAACGTACTGAAAACAAAAATAATATTAGTCGTTTGAATTTGAAATATTATTTTATTTACATTCGAAAAATTTCTCACCTGATTGCAAATAGCTTTATTGTGGCAAGGCATCGATTGACATTCATCTTCGTCTATTTCGCAATGCTTTCCGCCGAAACCGTCGACGCATAAACACGTATAATCGCCGATTCCGTCTAAACAAGTGGCGCCGTTCGAACAAGGATCTGAAGATAATCAAATAATTTAGCAACATAATTAATAAAATATAAATAATTATGTCGGATGCTTACAGCTGGCACAATCGTCGGTATTAATGGCACAATCACGTCCTTCGTATCCCTTGGCACATATACAATGATAGCTTCCGGGAGTGTTGATGCAGGTAGCGCTGTTTCGACAAGGCGAATTAATGGCACATTCGTCTACGTCGCGATCGCATAAACGACCCGTGTATCCTCCGGGGCAAGCACATGAAAATTCAGCATACGACTGACTCGGTGAACAACGTGCTCCATTACGGCATCTAATCGAAAATATACTTTAATATAATAAAGAAACACAAATGAAAAATATATAATATATATGTTTCATACCTATTAGGTGTGCATGGATCGAGCGTTTCTTCACAATTACGTCCCGTATGAGGCGGTTTGCATATGCATTTGTAATCATTTACGAGATCTATACACGAGCCTTCGTGTAGACACGGATTATTGAGACAATCGTCGATATTCTTCTCACAATTTGTACCTAGGAATTTTAAAATCATTAATAATTTTTTAATATATTAAGTGTTCCGTTAATCTAATGATGCTAACCTATATATCCGAGGACACATTCGCATTTGTACGAATTATGTCTATCGTAGCAAGTCCCTCCGTGTTGGCATGGATTTGAACTGCATTCGTCTATATCGGTAGCGCAACGTTTCCCTATAACGAAACAAATACGTTACATTTGTTTTCAATTCATAATTCGAACTGCGATCATTTATATCAATAAAATAAAATAATTTTACCTCCGTATCCGGGCAAGCAATGGCAAATGAATTGATTGTTGCCATCTTCACAGGTCGCTCCGTTTAAACACGGATTAGAAGCGCATTCGTCAACATCCGAGAGACATCTAAAATGCAAACGCAATTTGTAAAAATATGTTGATTTTACGCAAGTAATATTTGCAATTTTTAACAATTACCTTGCTCCGTAATATCCGCTGGCACATTCGCAATAAAATCCGTTTATCTTATCGATGCAAGCGCCTCCATTCGCACAAGGATTGGATAAACACTCGTTGATATTAGCCTCACAATGCTGTCCAGTAAATCCGGGTCTACATTTACACGTATATCTGTGCGATTAAAAGCAACAATTAGTAAGATAAATACAAAATAAAAATTGAAACATCGTAATACATAAATTATATTAATGTGTGACTTACAATGTGAAATCGCTGCATGCAAATAAAATAATATGGGTTAGTTTTATTTAGAAAGTACATATATAAACATTAGTATAAGAGTTAGACGAGGTTAATATATTTAATTGATCAAAATAAAAATGAACTTACTTATTGATTCCGTCGATGCAACTGGCTCCGTTTCGGCACGGATTCGAATGGCATTCGTTGACGTTGTTTTCACAATTATTGCCCGAAGTGCCCGATTTGCACCGGCACTGATAACCACCGATCCTATCTTCGCAATGGCCTCCATACTGACAGGGATTCGATTCGCATTCGTTTATTTGCGTCTGGCAAAGAAAACCCGTAAATCCATTATGACAATTGCACGTAAAACTGTTTTGTCCGTCGATACAATCGCCCCGATTACACGGAGACGACTGACAGTCGTTGATGTTTGTTTCGCAAGACATGCCTGAAAATACACTCATTAATAACAACGAAATAAAATCGTATCAAACCGTATTAATATAAAGACGTACCGGTATAACCCAACGGACATTCGCAAGTGTATCCCGCGATCGAATCCTGACACATTCCTCCGTTTTTGCAAGGATTCGATATGCAATCGTCAATATTGACTTCGCATCTCGTACCGGTGAATCTATAATATGATAAATAAATATTGAACATATCGATATATTAAAAATAATTTAATTCGTCACGTCAAAAACTTACCCGGGCGAACAATTGCAACGGAAAGCATTGATAAGATCGTTGCAGATGCCTCCGTTAATGCACGGATTGCTTTCGCATTCGTCAATATCAATTTCGCACTGTGTTCCTTTGAAACCTACAACAAAAAATATATTTATGAGAATTATGAGTGTTTTGGCAAATCTGCACATTGCAGAAGTTACAGCAGAAGCAATGAACAAAATATAGCAACCCGGCATTAAATTAAGAAAGATATACAGGGACACAACCTTCAATGTGGAGGAGTTAAGCGGCCGTGTGGGGCCCCAAAGGTTTAAAAATGCTTTTTATTTGGTTCCAAGATAAATACGTTTTTTGTGGTATATATCAAAAAATACAATATGGTTTTTTTTTAACATGGCTTGGGTTGAACCCCCAGTGGATGTACTTGTGTGAAGGTATGTGTTCGTTGAATCCCTTCCCTTTATGACAGTATCGTAGCATAGCTGCATTAAGGCAAAACAATTCAAGCCATCGATTGGGGCCATCAGTATACACCAATGCATGGGGCCCCTGAATTTTTCTAAAAATTATTAATATTTGGAACATCGAGATCACTAATATCGATCGCTAAAGCTAATAAAAAAAAACGTAATTTTGTTTTTCTTTCTGACTTTTTACATAAATTGATTTTGATTTTGAGGCCCCCTGCCCCAAAATATTTTGTGGGGGGGCCTCAAAATTTATTTGAGTGTGGGGCCTCTCAAGTGCTAAAATCTGTCACTGCTATAAAACATATATGAATCACTGATATATTTGGATCCCCAGCATATTCGTTGTTTATGAAAATATTTTATTTGAATATAAATATGAGCATATTGGAGAATCGATGATTTGGCCAAGTGCCATGGCATTACCGTTAATCGCTCCAATTGGATATAGTAAGAGGATAAGGATTTCATATAATTTTATTGCTAAAATTGGTTCACAATAACAAAAAGTTGTAATGTCGAAATTGTTCAATTTAAAACGCGTGATTAATATTTTGAATTTTGACCCGTATCGACGTGTAGTTTAAGATTGAAATTCCCAGACGTAATATTCAAATGAGCGAGAATGCCTTTAGGCATTCGCGATACGGTTCCTGAGAACATAGAAGTTGTAACAAAGACTAGGGTGACCATTAATTATTTTTTGACATATTTATTATGCCGATTCTTTTTTTAAAACGTATTCAAAAGACGCGTTTTTTTTATTATCGCGTTTGTTGTGCGCTCGATTTTCACACCGCGAACGCTACTCTAATCTTCGATCCGCGGCCACGAAGAAGATTGTTACAAAATCCGCGACGACAATGAGAGAGCGTAGGACGGCGTACCGAAAGACAAGTCCGACGCCGACGTCGGCCAATTATCGAAAATTTTAATGGTCGGCGAATATCGCCGACGGTGCATGGTCACCTGAGCCATGATGATAGGTTCATTGAGAGGGCGTGGCGGCCCGGCTCTCGAGGTTTTCTCTTTCCGATCGCCTGATGCAGATACATCATGACATCGCCTCTCCCCTCGCACAATTCTACGATCGGAATCACAGGTCACGAGGTGCACAAGTATATGTATCACCACGCTAGCCGTTAGAAAGTCACATTGGTCTTCTTTTCGGTATGATCAAATTCGAATTTATAATAATTTGCAGTGCGAAGGATGTCGACCGGCTCCGTTCAGCTGCATCGCGCGCGTTGCACTATCGACCTTATGACCTCCATGCCAGTTATGATTCATGTTACACGTCAACAGCGTAATATCCAGATCGTCTTGTGCGCAGAATGGACCAGAAATACGTTCGGATTGCATTGTTGTGTACTTACCGGGCATGCACACGCAACGGAAGGTTCCTGGATCGTCCAAGCAGCTTCCTTCGTTCTTGCAAGGCTGGCTTTCGCATTCGTTGATGTTGGTTTCGCACCTCGGACCGGTGAAGCCCTGGGTGCAATTACAAGCGAAGGATCCCGGCGTGTTGACGCAGTCTCCATCGTGTTCGCAAGGTGAACCTAAATAATAATAAAAAAAAATTAACACTTTATTGTCAAATCATTTCGCGGATTTTTTTATGATTTGTGAAATACGTGATGCATCCTCTACAATGCGGGGAGTACGATTAAGAGGATCCACAAAGCGGGGGAGCTTCTGGACATCGTAAAAACCTATAAAATCATTCGTGGACCAAAGCATCGCCGTCTACAAACCATCATTGAGGGAAAATTGGGAAATAAACGATGGTTAAGACGGCTCGCTAAACTTCAACAAATGTGTGGAAAAAAACAAGAACCGGCAGATCGTCGAACTACGAATTGAACTTAGACGATAAGTACTAAAGAGCAATGAATAAATATTCACGATAACGCCTTTAATCTACCCATGCCGATGGAGTCTATTTGGGACCCTAAGTTTTTGATTTTAATCGAATAACTCTTTTAATATAAATACTACATGTCACAAACATTTTACATTTATCCAAAAGAGTCTAAAAAATAAATATTATTAATAATACTCGATCGTTATTGTCGGCAATTGCGAAAAAAAAAATAAAAACAACAATATTCGCTTGTGTAGCCACGGGCGCGATGTTTTTCTCGCTCGCATCCGGTACAATGTCAATTCTGTCGGCCTGACCTCAGTCTGCGGTGGAAGTATAATCTTAGAATAAACGTCAATATATTGATAAAGAATTCATCAATATCTTGACTTGAAATGCTTGAGATCTATTTTCGGACGACGCAATTGGTTTCGAGCCGCCGTAACGGATCGATTAATGTGTCTTATTGGAGACTAATATTAGAATTAATGTCGTATTTTATCATCTGTTTATTAAAATGCCGTAATTTCCTATATTATCTTTGACTTTTTTTCCCGTGGTTTTTAATCAAAATACCAGGAAAGGATCGATTCTCGCTAGCTGTTTTTAATTAACTCCTTATGAGCCGCAAGATTTTACATCAAACCTAGCCTGGGGGCCGCATAGTTTCATGTGATGATAATCCATGCTAACATGCACGTGTATCCATCTGTGGTCAAATAGTAGAATTACATTGTGCATCCGTCATCAGAAAAAAAAATGCCAAGTGGGGGTATGGCTCTCACGCCAAAAGGCGTGAACGGCTCATAACGCTTGGCTACAAAAGCACGCCAAAAGGCGTGAACGCTCATAACGCTTGGCTACAAAATCACGCCAAACGGCGTGAACGGCTCATAAAGTGTTAACAGTCATATGAGAAATGAGAATTTAGTTTATTACAATACAAACTCTGCCGTGACCGTTTGTTTGGCCATATTTAAACAGAAATCAAAATAAATCATTCTTTTTGCATCTCATTACACAATTTTTTTTGATGCAGTAAGGTTGAAGTAGTCTTTTGTCCATGAGTTTAACGCTGATTTTTCTTCGTTAAGATCGAGTAGAGAACCCATTGCTCATCTCCAGTATTTTTTTTTCAGGATACTCCGATCTTATTAGATAATTTGCCGATAGTCATCGTTGACTTTGCTTCAATTTTAGTTTTTAAAGCCAATTCGTTCACCTGACTACCTTCTAGTCAATGATAGACTTAGGAAAGGGAATATTTTATTAAATCAAAACAATATTCGAATAGTATACTGTTTGAATTCGCGTTTCAAAAATGCGACATTAATTCTGGGTACCCGAAAAAAAGGTTTAGACGTCCACAAATTATTTGAAGATAATTCTATAATTCTTCGGACATGCGATGAGAAGAAAAGTATAAAATAAATGATAGATTACTCAAAATATTCTTGCCTTGTTCGCACTCGTTGATATCTTCTGAGCAATCGATCCCTTTGAATCCGCTGGAGCAAGAGCAAGTGTACGAGCCGTTGATCGGACTCGTATCACAATTGGCGTCTTTGTGGCAAGGACTCGATCTGCACGCATCGTCAAGATGACACAACAAACCTAAACAACAAGGCACATTAAATTAAATAATACAACATAAAAACGATTTTATTTGCATAATAAAATAGGGTTATTACCGGTCTTCCCGTCGGTGCAGCGGCAGTAAAAGGAGCCAACTCGATCTATGCAGGTGGCCCCGTTGAAACACGCGGCCCCGGCGCAGTCGTCTATGTTCACCGAACAATCGGAACCCGTCCAACCGTTGACACAAATGCAAGAGAATCCTCCATGGGTGTTGGTGCACGTGGCTCCGTTTTGACAAACGGAAGGCCTGAAAATTACACGCATCAATTACACAATCCTTTCGTTGCGGACACTTCTGCCGTTCGATGTGTATTATTATACAACAACGTACCTCAGCGAACATTCGTCGACGTCAATCTCGCAAAAATCTCCGGTGAACGTCGGCGGACATCTGCATTTGTATTCGTTGATGCCGTCGATGCAAGTGGCACCGCCCTGGCACAGATTTCCCGGACAGTCGTTGATGTTCTCGGCGCAGTCTTTACCCACGAATCCTAAAATGATAATAAAAAAATATGCCAAATTAATTGAGTGCTATTTTAAACACTGGTACTGAGAATATAAGACATTGTAAAAAATCTCAGCGTAAAAAAATGAAACGCAGAGCGTTTTTTTTTTTCATTATAAGCAAGCATCTGCTAACCAGTCGAGTAGTTCACATGGAACTAACATAAACAAACTACACATGGCACTCACGGATATAAAGTAGAATTATTCATTGTATGATCCATGGAATAAAATATAAAAATCCTTAACTCTTGACATTTACTTTTATGGATTTTAATTATGATATCTTATTCATAGTCACACTGCAAACAGATGTATTTCCATGTCGACAAAACTAAGCGGAGCATCGCGTTCGGCGTAATATGCGTGAAAGAGATGAACTTATTTACAATTAATTAACAGATGACAAGAGATGAAGATTAATAAATTCGGAACGAGATGCGTGCGTACGAGCAAACATTTTACAATGCGCGCAAATGAGAGGGAAAATTTAAAATGAGATGTTGGCCATAACATATGTCAATATGAGCATAAGAGCGCGGAATTTGTTGATCAAATAATCGAATCAAAAACAAATCTGTATGAGAAATTATGAATCATGATACAGGCAACCCCCATATGATTACCAAATCACATGCTTCTAACTAACACAGTGCAAAAATTGGAAAAAACTACAAGCGATATTTAAAAACTACTGTTGAAAAAAGAAAATTGCGAAACAAATCAAAGATTTTTAATCCTTTAATTGCTAGTGGAATTTGTATATTTACGCCACGTATGATAATAAATTTGCAAATGCAAAAATGTAACTAAAACTAAGAATTTTAGATATTCCAATGAATTGAATGAACACATTATTATCCAAATAACTTTTACACAAAGCTTCCAGCGCGTGTTGCTGGTGGGCGCACCGTTCATATGGCCAGATTGTGCGGCGCACACAGGCGCCGGAAAATTAGGCGCGCCAATAGCGAAAAAATTGAAAATTATTAAATATTAATTCGTTAAACATTCCGAACCCTTTCCACACTCTCCACTTTTAGTCGAATCCATTAATTGCTCTCATTGTATTTATTTTACAAGTTTAATAAAAGAGATATTCATTGAAGAAAACGAATTAAAAACAACTATAGAGTTTTATCTGATATCCGATTAAAAAAACTTTTTTTTTAAATTAAATAAAGAAAATTGGTTCAAATTGTTTGCTAAAAAATCTTTTGGCCCAATACGTAGGGTGAAATTAGAAAAAACATCCTAATCTATTTTATAGAACGTTTTTTATTGTAGAGGGCCCCCAAGTTCTGTCCACAAACGCCTGACACTGTCGGCGCGCCACTGAGTGTGGGATGAATTGACAGTTGTCACCCCCGGATGACTATAGCAATTAAAGAGTTAACTATATTTTTAACCCATTTTTTTTCTTAAAACGATAATATCAATTAAACATAATGATATATGACACAAAACGATATATTTTTCATATTCTTTACATTTGTATTAGATTTACACGAGTTTTTAAAAATTTTCCAAAATTGGATTAGATATAAAATGGGGTAAAAACAATTTATTTTAATACAATTAACGAATCTACGAATTTTAATTAATATGATCATTACATAAAAATATCTAAATTTACTTGTCAGGATGTAAATTATGCCTTGAAAAAAGCTCCACCTTATACAACAATATATAATAAAAATAGAAAGAGCGTTGGCGGAGTAGAAGGAAGTTCTCATGGTTACGAAACATCCGCAAACTGGGTCGACCTTGGAGTGAAGGAGCTGTTTCATCTCAATGAGAATATGGAGCAGCTTTCAAACAAAATTACCAGGCCAAGAAGAAGCTTGCATAAAATCGAAAATGGCAAATTGGAAGACATCGCGACGGCGGAGCACATCCCGAGACGAGGCTGCACGTTTCGTAGAAGCAATAAGAGCAAAAACATAATTATTATTTTTTTAAATTGACGATAAACACTGACACCTAACAAAACGAACATGTGTCTCGAATAAACGCCGCCATCGACACAATCGCCCCCTTTATACATCGGCGATAAAGTACAGTGCGGCTCAAAAGCAATGTAAGATGATTCGGCGAGGATAGATTGATGCGATGATAACACGGTTGAAATGTTTATTGCTTGGCAGACATCAACGCCTCCCGCCAATCAACGCGAGTCCCTCACAAAAGACCAACTGTGGCCGAGGACAACGTTTTCACCCGGAACAAAAAAATATGTATACACATACGAATAATGAAGAGGGCCGGGTAAGAGCGGATTCGCACAGTTCGTCGCCGTGTTTCTGCGCGCTGCCATCTTTCTCTCTCTTCGACGCGCATATCGGCCACGGTATTTATTTTTCTGACCATATGTATTATGGCTGTGAATTATGTGAATCACGTGCGTTGCTGTCAGCCATGTGCGCTTTTCGAAACCGGTATATAATAGCGTTAAGATACCAGATCGAACCGAGCCTTTCGGGGACCCATTCTCACGTCTCACTACATTTGCATTTTAAAATATCTGCATCGGCTATTAGCCACAGTGAAAGAATCAAATCGAAAAAAGGTTTCCATCCATTTTTCTGACTAATCTCTGTCGATCTCAATTTTTTTTCCGTAAAGCTCTTTTACGCAACCGCAACAGATGTGTGCGCTGCCGCTGCGTAAGTCTATTATTAAGCAATTCGGGTAATTAATAATTTTAACCTGAATTTTATACGGTGAACACAAAAAAAAAATACAATCGAGATGATACAAGAATGCTAAACCGCAAAAGAATCGGCGAGTTCGTGGAATCATGAACGTTTGCAACACAATAAAACGAGTCATGACAAATTAATGTGCGGCCAGGGGCGCGCCGTTTATATGGACAGATTGTGCGGCGCACACAGTCGCCGGAAGATTAGGTGCGCCGAGAGGCGCCAAGATAGAAAAAAAATAAAAATATTGAATTAATTAAATCACTAAAGTTTCTTTATAAATCACTAAAATTTGTATATGGATCGCAATTAAAGTTCTGCACACAGGCGCCGAACACTGTGTGCGGCGAAAATATGTGTAAAATTAAGGATCAAAAATATGGGATACTGAGCCGTTATACGAGCGGCACAGGACAAAATCCCACAAGTGGGTTCTCGAGGAACTCGATATGTATGCGGGTAATCGAACCCCGGTTCTTGTGGCACCACAAGCCCGGGGCCATCTCGTTCGGCCACTCCATTATAATGTCGGCGCAACACTTAGCGCCCTCAACTGGGGCTCGCATCCACAATATCGTCATCGACAACAACAAAAAAAAAAGAATATAGCATCGTGATGCACATAAATTTGTATAAATTCACGAAACGTATTCGGAACAGATCGGAATCCGAAAATATGGCCGATTCGCGTTCGGTCATATCGTTGCCGATGGCCCCGCGGGCATATCGCAACGCCGATAATGTTGTTCGATCTGTACGATTTTATATAACTTTTTTTTGAAGTTTGAAAAACGTTTGAAGACAGGTAGAACAAGAGTGCGGTCGGACAAACGTGAGAAAGCATTGTTGCCGGACGGTCACATTGGCTCCACACTGTAATCAGAGATTCTAAACATGTCGACGCAATATGAAAGCAAATCGATCCTTATCTCCGCACAATCATCTTATACTCGAGGTAGTGATTTATTGAAGTGTGCACCGCACATCAAAACACAAATAAAATATAATGAATAATTAACGACGCTTCTTAATCCCTACGAGTGCTCGCTATCTAAGACGATTCAAAAATATTTTTATTCATTCGTCACTGAATAATTGATAATTGTTTGTTTTGAACGCGGTGTTGCCATATGGCAACGCGGGATCGACGTTCGGGGACCGCTCGTATGACCGAGGCCGCCGATTTGGAGCCCGTGCTCTATGTTGCATTGCCCGGAATGATACACGTTGTCTCAAAGCGGTCCAGCAGTACAACCAGTCATTACCGGCGTGTCTCCGCGCTCGCCCTGAGAACTTCTCGACTAATGACGGAAGGGCGTGCCTTTGGGTAAACACGACTCTTATATTATTATACAACCGAGCCGAACAATCGACTTTTTGCAACAAAAATATATATTCGCACACATACCGTTGGGACATTTGCACTCGTACGTGAGGGTGTCGATGCTCTTGCACTTGCCGCCGTTCATGCACGGCGACGGATCGCAGGGGATGTACAGGCTCTCGCAGTCCCTGCCCGTGTATCCCGGCTCGCACATGCACCTGAAACAGATAAAAAAAAAACATAAAAATAAACGAATGAATAACAAAATCCTACGCGGCCATTAATAACAATTAAGCGTCCGTTCTACTAAATTGCTCCTACTAATAAAAAAGGTAGAGTACCACCGCGGGGTTACCCATTATTATCGGCACGCGATGGTACAGCCAACAGCCTTTGTTAGGACAAAGATATGAAAGATTACCCTTTCTACCTGCCGAGTATAATCCTAGTAAATGAAGGTCGCACGGTTTGGTCAGAGCCTGAGAGACACGCCTTTACCGAGAGGTATTTTATGGCTGCCGCTTGAATTACCCCCCGAGAATATACAGTAGATCCCGCTTAATTGGAACGCCGGATATTTGAACAAAAACCGAATAATGGAACTAATAGTAATATACGATTCCGTTTAACTGGGACAATCAATTTAAAATTTAAATAAATATTTAAGCTAAGCGAATCATCGAAATCATAAAAATCGATTGATGCGATTCTGACACATGTCTGCAAATATGACGAGAGCCCAACATCTACACTGAATACTTGTTCAAATCTTGTACAATTCCAAAAACAAATAAACAATCCTGTTCAACGCTAAGTATCTTTCGACCAGACAGGGCGGCTCGTCCATATACACTGCGGAGCTGCAGCGCCCCCAAACAAAATGAGGAAAAATATATTTTTATAAATTAATATATGGGTGTCTATTGATTATATACGATGTATATAAAAATGACAGTCAGCGCTACCATCGTCGTGTATTAGATGGATGCGGGCGGGTAGCAGAGTGCGGGGGGAGTCTGTATGCAGTAGCGTAGTCATACTGACTCACAGCTTCTTTGAGCCACGTCCGACTTGTCACTTATTTTATTATTGTAACATTATTTAGTATTTTTGTACATTTTATACAAAATATGAGTGAAATATACTTTTTTAATGTTTAATATTCCGCAGCACCCCCAAATATCTTACCCACGACCCGCCCCTGACCAGACATCAACTTGTAATAATGAGCTAGACCGAAGAATAAATATGACTGAACATCTCTGATTGTTAATACGAAGAGACGATCTCATCTATCAAGTCGACAGAGGGATGAATTCAATATGTTGTGCTGAAGACATACTTCTAAGTCGCACAGGCCCTAAAAAGAAGTAATGGCGTCAAGAAAAATGCGATGAAATTGTCCACAAATTATTTGACGATAATTCTACAATTCCCATAAGACCGTTCGATTTCGACAATAAGGAACAAAATCGAATATCACCACTACTTTATGTGGTAACATCTTACATTTCAAAAATTCTCTTAAAAATACTGTTCCTTTTAAATTATCTTGTTGTTATATTCAAAACCGCAACAAAAAACATGAATATGTGGAATAACGTGGTCTGCGTTACAACGATACAACTCTGCAGGCACGTTGATACTTGAAACCACGTTATTCCTTATTAATGAGTAATAAAAAACTGAATTTTGAAAAAATGATAATATTCGTTTTACAAGTTTACCCTAAACTTCGATTATTTAGGCCGGACATTTTTTTGGGCCCGACGTGTCCATATTGAGCGGAATCTACTGTATATTAAAAAGTACATTTTTAAGACATGTGTTCTTGTTTAGAGACACATGTGACATGTTTAAAAAAAACGTAGAGGAAGTGACTCTCGACCCACATTCGAGGAAGCGTACAAAAATCTCTAGAACAAACATCGCACCTTTGTTTCTCTGTGCGACATTATATGTATGTGTGCATATTTTGTTGTCATCTAAAAAAAAAAAGACATTGTTCCCATCGTTTGAATAGTCGAAAATACGACAGGTCCGACTTATTAAAATACCAATCGACGGGGATTGTATTTCACTTTCATATAATTATTTCCCATAGTGTTATTTAAATATTATTCGGTCCGATCACCCCGGGCTATGAGCCAAAGAGCGGACATACCGATGTGCAACGAGAAGGCTATTCATTATCGGCGCAATAAATAAATAAAATACAATACGCGAGAGGTGACAGCCAGTGGTTACACCGATTGTTTGATATTAGCCTATTCATCGCCGATTAATTAGATGGACCATGCCACTAATGGATTTAATGAGCGCGGAATTTCACCGGCAGTTTTTAGATCGTACTCACTTGTAGTATCCGTGGACGTTGACACATTTTCCGTGTCGGCAAGGTTGCAGCGTGCACTCGTCGACGTCGTCGGAGCAGGTAGGTCCCGAAAATCCTATGGCGCATGCGCATTCGTAATCGAAAGCCTTCGATATGCACGTGGCTCCATTGATGCAGGGCTGCCTCGCGCAATGATCCTGGCTCTCGCATTGGCTTCCTAAAAAAATAAAAATAAATAAAATCATTATCCCATATAAATAAGTCTTCAAGGATTCCTCAAATTAGTACAATCAATAGCGATTGAACAAATTGCAATTGTTAGCTGCTGGATCGGATCTAGTTCTTGACACAATTTTAATAATAATTGAACAATTAAATGAGCGCCAATTACTGAGATGCGGATTGTGAACCGGCAACGGAGCATAAGACGTCAAGAATGAATTGTCAACATAAAAAACGATTAAATGAAATATTTTCAAATGACTAATCGTATAAAGTACATTTGTTGAAATAAAATTTTACTTCTAAGAATGACAAAAAATCAAGATACTAACACATGGTAAATAAATTCTAAACACACAGTGGGTGCTATATTTACTGCACAAGGAATAAAAGTATTTATTTTTGATAAAGAGCTCAATTTCAACTGAGAACGCGTTTTTTGTTACGATGTATACATGTGTATGTAATACATACTATGAATACAATGAGTACTAATTTCTGACATTAATATCAAGATAAAATCAGAAAAATTGAATCATCCTTATTATGGTGCAGTTTTCTCCCATAACAACACTAAGAACGCCTTTTATTTTTAATTGTATACGTGATCATTTAGTAGATCTTTATTTTCAGGGGCATCCATATACATTGCGGAGCTTCAGCACCCTCGAGCAAATTGATTCTATATTATGTATATAAAAATATAAATTAAATTTATAGCGCTGTATGCTCATCAGCGTCGTATATTGGACGAATGCGGGGCGTCAGCGGGGTGGGGGGGAGTCTCATCGCTAAGCGCTGTGTTGCGCTGCGACTCGAAGCAGTCCCGGGCCTTCCATACTGAGTCACTTTTGGAATATACTTTTTATAATTTTTAATTTTTCGCAGCACCCCCAAATATACTACCCACGAGCCCCTCCCAATCCTTATTTTGTAGCATTCTTAAAAAAATATCAATCAAACCAACGTGTATTTACATTAAAAATAATGGGAGTGATAGATGACTGCGGTTTTCTTTATTCTGTATAATAATAGGAAAGTGAGACACAAGAAAAAGAATCCATATTGTGACATCCCTTGATTTACACGCTTTGATTTAACACGAAGTTTTAGTTCATTCAAAAGAAATCGTAATAATAATAAGTAAAATACAGTATAACAATAAAAAAAACCAAAAATACATTTCCTTGATCCCTAAATGAATCTAAGTTTCTAATTTCAAGAATAAATTTATCCATACGAATATTAAAGACAATAAAAATTGGTAAAAGAAGCGAAAACCTTCAGTCACTTCAACAAGCAATAACCGTTAAAAATACATTTGAAATTAGATTTAATAAAATAATTTTACGCAAGAAAAAAAAACTAAAAAATGGAGAAAGAAAAATAAGACATTGGAACTCCCACTTCTCAGATTTTAAACTGAAAATCTTCCCAAATGTAAATTTATGGTATCAATTAAAAAATATCTCTGATGAATGAAGTAGAGGAGCTGCCTCTAACTCTTCATGGAACACATTTTACGTGCCCGGAATTTACGTTTTCCCACTATTTACGGGTTTTTTTTAACATTACTGTATTTTTATTCGTAACAAAAATATGTACCAGATTTAAAACAAATAGACAATCGAAAATGATGCCACAGATAAGATGTGAATAATCAGTTTTTTTTAACATTTTGTCCAAAAAAAGCATTGGATTAAACGTTCCCTTAAAAATGCTTTTGTGGGATGAAACAGATAAAATTTCCGTTGAGCGAAATCAGTAATAAGTGGAAGAACCTTTAACTCATTTTTGTCCGGTGTTCCAATATTGGAACAATTCGTTTTTTTATCACTACTCCAATACCCATTGACGGATATAAATTGAGATTTCACTAATCGATAGCTGATAAGTGTGAGGAGCGTCTGATGCAAGTATTTTTCAATTTTTAACTCGTGGGAGTGAGCAGTGGGTTTTTAAGAGCATGCTAATATGTTGTGATATGATCGTCTCAGTTTTATCAGATGATTAATTGAGAAATGAAGATGTACACACCTGTATATCCTGCAGCGCAGTTGCAGTGATATTCGTTGAGGCTCTTGAGCACGCAGGTCCCTCCGTTGTGGCATGGGGTAGAATCGCACGCGTTGGCCAGAGGGATCTCGCACAGGGACGCGCTAAATCCGACGGGACAATCGCAGGCGAACGACGGAGAGGACCCGGGGGCGTGCACCCTGCACGAGCCCCCGTTCTGGCACCTGGGGGCCGAGCCCATGTAGCACGGGTTCGCGTGCGCGCAATACTCGCCCACGTACTTGACCGTACAACTGCAAAGCACAAAAACAAAACGATTAGATAACAAATAATTAAACATGCGAATAATTAGCGAGCGAGAGAGGTTTGCAGCCGCGACACGTACCGCACTCGGACCTGGCAACATTGATTTTCATCGGCGTTTTGTCTTTACGTGTGTCCACCGGCGGTATCTACGCTGAATATCAATGAATGGCACACGTGACGAGCAGAATCGAATACCACTGTCAATAATCATCATAATAGTTCTGACGCGCACTCTGCGCGAGTTCGTGTCATAGGTGTAATGCCCTTTGCTTTTAAAATTTTCGCCAATCTGCATAATTACATTTTCAATAAAATCGTGAGGGGAATTAGATGTGTGCTTTTTTTCTTCTCCGATCGTTTATAGCCGACTAATGAACGTATTTCGAGTAATATGAGCCCAAAATCGAACCCGCGTTCCTCCGGCATGATAAATAACGTCGTCTCCAGCTGTGCTACGTATAGCATTATCATTAACATCGCATGTACCATCGCTGATCGCATTAGATTTGACATGTACGGTCTCATGCAGAATCAAAACAAGGCAAAGTGGATAACAAGCGTGACTGAAAAAATATTTTACTTGTTAATAATTCAGATATCATGATGAATTATTTTCTTGGAAGCGAGAGCGGGGAAAAAATTATCTGTTATATATATAGCGACTGGACAGGAAACAAAGAAATTCTTCAATAGCATTCCGACGTTGAGTAATATACGCATGCGTATGTGATTTTTCGGTCAATTTGCCTTTACGTTTAACCTGCTGGCCACGCGAAGAATGTTTCGACTGTATGCATTATGAAAGCGAGTCCGTGTGTCAATACATTTGTAAATCAAACAATCCTAAGCAAATGCACCTGCATCTGAGCAAACAACAACAGAGTATACGGCCGAAAACTTGAAGATTATCAAATCCAAGGATAAATATGTTGACGTCTTAAACGTTTCCAGCGACCATTCGTCTCGAGGAACCATTGAACTGTAATTCGATCCAACACGCTTATGCATGCACAAGAAGTAATTACGGATTTATCGACAGCTTCCTCCTACAGATTAAATACTGTCGACGAACCGTTCGTCCGAAGCGGCCCCGACCCGCTCCCAGTGTTCGGATTTTAGATTTTCAATAGTTTAAATTATGATGTGCCTAAAGTAAACACGATCTCGGATTTTTTGGGAGCAGCGTGAAATAAAGCGTTCTAAAATAAGGTCGGATTGTGAGGTCGTGACCGGCAAGCTGGAAGCCGAGCCGTTTCGGAAGCCGTCTCACTGCCCATCATCGGGTCACGCTCAAAAATCCTATTATCCCCACATTATCACGCTCTGTGGACGGATGCTGCTGCTTATGTAAATAGAACGGGCCGTAGAAATAATATCACCGCGCTGTCACGGCGACGCTGCCGCGGGATCAATTCCTCTGGATCAAATCTGAGATTACGACGCTCATAATAGTATGCCACGACGAATGTTTACAAGTCGCAACCAGCTTCTGTTGCCGAACCTCGACAATTTTCTTAAGACGAAATAAGACGGTTTGTGACCCGTTCGCGTTGCGAGATGTAGAAAGCCGCGTCGGGTTTGACGCCACACCGTTCGTTTGTATCTTTTCACACCATCGCAAGTAAAAACGCGCAATTAAATGCAATTAAATATTTTTACGTGTAAAAATTACAAAATCATTTAATTGGGATAATAATACGATTATTAAAATAAATATGTACGTACATTTTTATTTCTATTAAAATCATTTAATAATCCTAACGGATTTGAATATCATTCGAGACGAACACATAATGCAGACACATTTTCTAAAAAAAAATCATTGTTTCTCAATATGTTTTTATATAATAGCGAAAAAAATAACTGCATTAAATTCAAAAATTGAAAAATAATTCATTTACATCCCTTCAATGAATACGTATCTGGTAAAATTGCGATTTTTGTGCTACTTTAAAAAATGGAATCAAATATTCTAAATGACGTCGGGTCCAAAATTTTGTCCTAATAAAAAAAAATGGTTAAATTGAAAAATGAAATGTATTCCTAACAATTAGGAACCTTTATGGCGCTTTGGAATTTTTCCGTCATGAGATTCATCCATGATCAAATAAAAGAAATAAAATCTTTTAAAGTGTTTTATTAAATCTAAACCCTGTTTTTACGGTTTGAAGGGAACGCAAATAGTGGAAAAACGTGAATTCCGGGCACATAAAAAGGGGGTTTCACTATATATAATTTTCCCAATAAATATATTTTATATATTCTTTAAAAAAATGATAAAACCTTATAGATTCGACTAAAAATTGTCAGAGTGAAAGGGTTTAACTAAAAACATATTTAAGCGATATGGTCACCCCGGGATGACAAGTGTCAACTCGCCACACGTTTATGACACGTGCTTAAAGCCTTGTGTAAAGTTATTTGAATAGCAGTGTGTTCATTTGACTCATGGATATCTAGAACTCATGTTTCATTGGAAAATCGCATACAAGACATAATTTAGTAATTTTCTTTTTCACTCCGTGTGCCAGACGTATTGGCCCTTAAGACTTTTTTAGCAAACAACTGGAACCAAGTTTTTATTTAATTTAAAAAAATAATGTCTTTTTTTAAATCGGATATCAGATCAAACCCTATAGATCCTTATAATATTATATGAGTACTGTAATGCTAAAAAATTATGAAGATGAAATTCAGCGCATTTTATTAATTTAGATGGAGTGTTTAGCAATAAACATATAAAAAGAATTTTGCAATGGCAATGCAAGACCATACGCAGTAGGAATCCACGAGAAAAATATGTTGCATTCTCAGAATATCACTTCAAAGAATTTTTACAACATCTAACTTCATAATTTTTAATTATTTATAGCATTCCATGAGGAGTGATGAATTATAATAACGTTTAAATCTTTGCCGTCCTGTAATTCATGAATCAATAATTCTTTTAGTAAAGAGATCTGACTTAATCTAGTTATCTGATTAATGAACATATTACTAAAAATGTCGAGCCAGACTCGACATATGATTGCAAAGGGTTAATTTATCGTATTAAAATACTTTCCTGCATCGAATTATTCGTTAATATAAAATAAATCAACGATATATCATTGTGCAGCATTCAAAGTTTAATTGAATGATGCAGTTTGCATTACGTTTACTTTGGATTATAAAAAAATATATAAATTTGAATTGGAAATCTCTGGAAATACACATCATATTCAATTTACGAGCCGTTTCAACCCCAAGAATATTATACACGCATAATTGCAAGATTAATCACATCACGCATTTATTGCATAACAGTATATTTTATTCGAATAAATTGAAATTCTCACACTTGATTATCACTGAGTCGACGGAATGAAAATCGCCGCGATACTCAGTCGTCTCGAATGAAAAATGTTTTCGTTGCGAAATCGGAGCCAATGCAAACAATCCTTAAATGGTACGCAGATTGAGATAACTACACATTGTACACACGTACATCTTTAAATTTGGCAAACATTGTGCAATGGCGATGCAAAAAAAGCGCTCATTGAAATGGTATTTGTAATACAAACATTACAATTTAATTTGAATGGCATCGGCCATACGAAGAAGAATAAAAAACGATATTATTGTGTATCGCGTCGAAAAAATATCGAATAATAAACGGTCGAGTTTTTCAGCAGCCTCCGTTCTCGAGTTTATATATGACAGGCGACAAGACAAATCGTCCGAATTGACGAGGAATCAATAGGGCCGTCTCACATAATGAAGTTTTTGACCATCTTCGATACACGCCGCCGCCAACACGCACGTGAGAAAATTATTACGACACGGAACAAAATATCTGTAAATATGTCGGACCTCCTGCTGCAATTAGTGATCGCGCAGCTCGCGATTAATTGCGGAGAAATTCATTGTAATAATATCTGATTTGACATTGTGGCCCGCTTAGAATGAACGATGCTCCCCCGATACCAATTAGCATAAATATTGAAGATGGGACAGTAGTGGTCCATCCGAGCGATAAATAATGGCGCGGTCGACAACGAGATCTGAAAAATGTACGAGAGCACGCTCGGCGATACGTACCGTGACATAACTCTTGCTCGATAACATCTCGAGATAATCTTGAGAAACGCGTGTTAAGGCGATATATCAGTTCCTAAATGGAAATAAACGAGTTCTTTGAAAAGCACGCGTCGCATGACCACATCTATCCCATTTGGAGACACAAACTCTTATGTCTTGCGTCAATGGACCCAGCGTACACAAAAAAAAGTTAATTAACCATCGATTGAGATTGATGGCGATAAACGTATCCGTGCATGCCATCATCGCTCATTCTTTCATTATTTCACTAATGGTTGAGTTTCACGATTCAATACAATCTGCGACATAGAAAGTGAACAGTGCCCGTTTTGAAGACGGCAAAAAAAATCGTCAATAAATTATGTTTGCTCGGAGGAGATAGATGCAGATACAGCCGGACAGTCTCGCAATAAATTTATTTTAGTTCTCTAGTCCAACGTCCGCGGCGGAGTGGACGATGGTCGGCGGGATAAGGAGCTTGTTTTTCTACGTCTTCATCTTGCTCGCTCCCGTTGGCCTTCGAAATCCGCCCGTTCCTCCCAATTGCGAGGCATTAGTCCGCAACATTCCTGTCGGAGTCGCCGCGAGGATCGGACACCTACGCCATCTCGAAAGACAACCTGCCAGATAAGAAACCCACGCAATAAACGTATTGCTGAACTCGGCTACGGCGACACTGAGAGAAGATAATATTCTTTCCGAATCATTTATCAAAACGTCTGCAATTCCTTCCGAACCCTACGCACTCTCGACTAATTAAAACCAGCGACCTAAGATTCTCATCATGACAATATATCAACGCTCTTACGTATCATGTTCAATCGATTCATCATAAAAATTTGATTAAAACAGCCCGTCACCATGCCATTTATTTATTCCATTAGAAAGCCATACCGATGTAGTAATAGGCTATCGAGTCTAAATGCTACCGTAAATGGCATCTACCTACGCACACTATCAATCGCAAATAATATCCATCCGAATCAGCTCTAAATATATTTTACGACAATGCAAAAAAATACATATATATTATTAATAAAAATCATTTTTAAAAATGTTTACTCATTCGTAATAGGAAACGCGTAATATAAATATCAAGGCGAGCATATAAACAGGTTTTTCGTGAAATGCTCAAATATAATATATATAATATAA
This sequence comes from Philopotamus ludificatus, assembly GCA_022495035.1. Taxonomy (NCBI): domain Eukaryota; kingdom Metazoa; phylum Arthropoda; class Insecta; order Trichoptera; family Philopotamidae; genus Philopotamus; species Philopotamus ludificatus. The sequence continues at coordinate 176,902 of JAGXCT010037262.1, read as the reverse complement.
AAATAATAAATAAATCAGAATCTGCGCCGTGATTAATGCATCATCTTTCAATGTGGCATAGAAAGAAATTAAATTAGTGATTTATTCGACAGCTTTAATTTAGAAATAGACGACAACAGTGAATTTAGAAATAGAAATTAATTTAGAAATAGACGACAACAGTAAAACAAATCTGACGATTTTTTTTTGTAGTACGTCGGTCGTAATCAGCATACCTTTTTTCGGCGATATAGACCGCGATCTTCGGACAATTGGACATGCGCCGAAATTCGAAGTGATTTTCTAGACGTAAAAAATTGTCTCGTTTGCGACAAAATAACTCGTTCGCGTCGAACAATGGTGCGTGACGAATCGCCCGAAACGTCGGAGGTGTGGAAAGTGATTTAGCCAAATATTTACATACAGAGACGGTTGAAAAAATGCCATCATCGCTCCGAGTGCCGAATCAATTATCCCATGAAAGCTTCAAAATTCGATCTCACATCGGAATACAATTTATAAAACGATTTCATTATCAGATCGATATAACGGACGGAGAGCGGTTACAGCATAACAGCATGATAATAGAAATACTTAACATTTTTTTTTACCGTGATAGTGAAAAATAATCTCAATATATTTCGCTTAATTGGGACACCGCACCCATTTTGTCCCGATTAAACGTCTAAAATAAATGAGTAAAGTTTAGGGTAAAAAACAGTGCCGGCGCGGGACTGCACCGAATCGCAGCGCAACACAGCGCTTAGCGAAGAGCCCTACATCCTTCCACCCCGGCTACCCGCATCCATCCAATATACGATGCTGGTAGAGCAGACAGTACTCTTGATCTAAATTATATATTTATATAATCAATAGAAACATCATTATCATTTGTCAGTCACAAGAAACTCACTCGCTGAGCTCATGGGAATTGCCAGCCTCTCGAATGTCATATAAATTAATACATATTTCCGTAATTTGTTTGGGGGTGCTGCAGCTTCGCAGTGTATATGCACGAGCCGCCCCATATAATAAATGATGGAATTTATAGAATTGATTATATAATACTAATGTGTTTCGTGTTAAGAATCTAATGAGGCTTTTTGTATGTTATCTCATACAAATCAGATCATAAGTGAAATATCCTCGTAAATTACAAGCAGCTGCTGATTGACAAATTTCACTATTTTGTTGACTTATTTACACATTAAAAAAAATACATACAATTATGTATTTTTGCGTCAATGATTCATGAAAAAATATAGTATTAGCTCTTTTTAGTAGAACGTGTTATTTCAAAACCGTGTAAAAAAATCGAACGTACTACATTTATAACGTTTAATTTAATACAAATATTTACTTTAAATAAATTACTATTAGAAGCTTGATTTGGTTTGGTTCCTTGGGATTTGGCCAAAAAAACCGGCGTCCCAATTAAACAAATTGCATGCATTTAATTAAAATATTATTTTAACAAAAATCTTTTCCGTACTCCGTATTACGCGGTCTCTATTTACCGCACAATAAATTGACCCGCTTTATAAAAAAATGGAATTCAATCGAAGCATTCTCAGAAAGTTTTAGTTAGACAGGATATATCGCGGATGAACGAGTTTGAGTTATGCAAATCGTCGTCTCCCATCGATCCCACGGAAAGCGGCGAGGATGAGTGACCACACCTGTGGATCGAATTTCCGAGGACACCGTCGACCTTTTGCGAATGCGCACGCGGCAGCCGTGAACCCTCGGAGTCGAAGAAGAGCCGGAAAGCCGGGGAGCCGGGGGGAGCCTCAGAGCCGCAGAGCCTCAGAGCCGGGGGACTCCGGCGTCCAGCGCAGCACGCGCAGGCCCCTCGCCCACGTGACCCTCGCGCCGTCTCGCTCGCGCTCTGGGTCCGCGGGGTGAGCGGCCCAGACTCTGGCTCGACGAGAAATTGCTCTTAATGGGAGCAATTTATGCGAGTCGGATCGAGTCCGACACTGCGCCTCCAAATAACATCATAAGTGTTCATCTTTTTTGGTACTACATGCTACCACGAGCGCGCCTCACGCACACACATACGATCCGTACACATACACAGACGCGAGCGAGCGCGTCCGCATGACACAATAAAGCGCCAATTATCGAAACAAAAAACGTGTAATCTGACTAACCTCCGGGGGCCATCGGATTTGATCTAGTTATTTGTACTAATGCGAAAGCAAGAAGCCAGAACGAGATTAATACTAATCTTAAACCGAGCTGATGATAATTAACAGAAATAATCGACTATTTAGATCAGAATTGATCTATCGCTTTACATCACTGTGGACTGGAAAGAAACTAAAATAAATTAGTCCAATTCTTTGACATATCCCAGGTAGCTAAAAGTCAGTTGTAAATCTTGCACATCGTTAAATCAATTCAGATGATTCACAGCGATGCTAAATATGCGGTGAAGAGACAATAAGCAATCGTTCAGTACGGAAATTGTCTGTAAAGGTATGTTGCACAGATTTGCGCTTGAAAGATGATGAACGATCCGGGCGTCCTTCAGACTCGAAGACATACAGATGCCATAGAAATAAAATCCACGTAAATGAACGCACTGTTGATGCAAAGGTTTTGACGTGTTTTGTATGAAATAAAAACATCTTTTATTATTGACCCCTTTCCCTCGACTTTAAGAATCACTGATTTAACCAGTTAAATAATCTCCATTGGTTCTTATAAAATTCATTAATACTTATAAATACCATTGTAGTGAAACTCCCTTGGCTTTGAAGCAAAAAATGCAATTAAGGGAGGCCTTTACCTGCATGATTTTCAGCAATGATCATAATTAGGTATGTAGCATATTGTAGATGCTTGATAGCATCTCAATTCAATTCATTAGGCTTATGTTGGATCATCATCGCCACATGTGGTCGCGCGTGGTCGTAATGAAGCACTACCCCTTTTCTGTCTAACAATTCTGGTCTATAGCGATGTTTTATTTAATTGTTGACAATATCGTTCCGCTCTAACGGTTTGATTAAGTTCTAAGAGTTCGAAATGCACCATACCCTTGCAATCCCATCCAAACGCAAACATTACTTTTTATGGACTTCGGCCTTCGAAGTTGTTATTCGGGCTTTTTATTGTACACTATGCATTTCTGATCTCCAATCACAATTGATTGAAACACGTTCCATTGTTTTGGCGTGGATCGGTGTCAATTATGACTTTTCATCTATCGTCATCAGACTTCAAAGGTTTATCCTTCAAAGGTTCCCATCTTCGCCATATACTGAATAGACAGCTGAATATAAAATGGAAAGGATAAAGGGATAATTTTCAATTGCGGTTTGTGGGAAAAATCTCAAGAAAAGCTAAATCATGAATCAACCCAATATGTAAAACAATAATTAATACGCTCGAATAACAAATATAATAGCGATACATACGAATGATTGTAGACAATTGCGAATGCCGCTCCTTGTGAGGAATCCGCAGACCTATTATACTATGTACATGTTAGAATTATAGCAATCGTGCATTAACCGGTGCAATAAACGCGATCTCATCTCGATATCGAGCGCATTTTAATTCGTGAAAACAAATAATATAAAAAAATTCAATCCAAAATATATTAAAATTAGCCAGTGTCATGATTTGACACTGGGGGGGGGAAATTAGTGCGAGAGACTTATTCCCATTGCATCTTTATCGAACATTTAATATTTTCAACTCTGTCCATTTTTTATCGAATCTATGAGTTACTCTCATTATATATGTATACGTATAAGTTGTTTGCTAAAAAATCTAAAATAATATGAATTAACCAGTATCGTGTTTTGACACTGGGGGGAATATTAGTGTAAGTCTCTTAGAATCTTTAAATGGGCGAAAAGCGCATTGGAATCTTTCTGTTATGCCATCCATCCATCGTAATCAAACAAATGAAATATATTATTCGTAGATTACAACGCGCGGTTATCTAACAATGTCAAGTGCACTACATCACCGCGGAACCGTGAGGGGGGGGGAGAGCCGCGCCGTGCAAAAATAACAGCGAAAGTATCGTCAATTATGACGATCGACAATGTCCAAAATAACGGAACGCGGCGTGAAGATACGGCGTGTTGTTGTCGCCAAGATCCGCAAGATCCGGTGCTCGGTCCAGCGGAGGGCCCAGCCCAGGTGCCCAGGTGCCCCGACACCGGTTCCCACGTTGCGAGACAACGCGACACATGCGCACGCGCACCAACACAGACGCGCCGGCACAAGAGACGTATTGAATCACGCAACGTGCGCGCGTCGTGTGCGAAGTCGACGATTTTGTGTATGCGAAATTGCATCTCTAAACCAGTCCAAGTTAAAGGTTGGCGCGCAAATTGATAAGCTTGCATCGTTATCTATGCATCGACCGACGCGACCAGTTCCTCCGCGTCGGCTAATTGATTCTTCCTCGATACGAATTCTAATACCTCGAGATTATAAATTGACATCCTGCATATGATGGATCGCCGATGGATATATTATATTATATCCATTCCGGTCGGAGCGCGGATCCACTCCTATTGTGGTAATAGGAATGGATCCGTGATTGTATCATTAGAATGATTGGATAGGGCCGAGGGGCGCGGCGCTCGTCCCGCGCACTCTTCGGTTCATTACCGTTCTCGATGGAGCGTGTGGATCAAAACGACCCATTTGGTGCCATCATTGTTCTTCGTGCCATTATTGTTATAGATATGGATGTTTACGGTGCTTTCCGCAACGCGGATGATTGAAAACATGCCCGCGCGCGCGAGTCTCCATTACTCGATTACGAATATCCCACAGCATTCAAATGACGGGAAAACCTCGCGGAGATCCGCCGAGATCGTCCATCATATACTGAGTCGATAGGGCAATTATGTTCTTCGACGATTCGCTAAATAAATCATACGCGCCAGATCCAAATTACAAACGCGTTCTGGCTGCCGAATTTTTTTGCCGATGCACAATGGCCGGCTAAACGGTAAACTATCGCCTAGTACGACGAAAATAAATAAAATAAGACGTTTCAAGTATTTCGAGAATCTCTCCAAGGAATGTGCGAAACGGCGATCATTTCGAATCTGCATGAACACAACATATTCGTGACCCATTTTTTCAATCATTACTCTTAACGAATTAATTGCAGTTTTTGCTTACCGCATTGTTTTTAATTATAAATGCAATTACACGAAGATTGCATTAAATCATTTGAAATCGCAAACAGCGAGTGTTTGAATAACATTATCTTTGGTTTTATAACTTCAATTTGAGCCACTGAATTGAAACGTACGAGACATTTTTGTATAAAACAGCAGAACTATGTATAAGATTCATTAAAGAGATGAAAACAAATCTGTACGGATTTGAATGTGTCAAGAAATAATAAAATAAGAAGAAAATCCAACATCTTGAGAACATAACGGTCAAAAGATCCTTTTGTCTGTATGGTGGGATTGTAAAGGATTTTTTTTTATATGGCCAGACAATAACGGCACAGTTCTTTTCTGATAAGCTGGAACGATTAAACAAAGCAATTCGTAGAAAAAGAGCCAAGACTTCAATAGATAAAACATATTGTTAACCAGCCAGTGTTATGGCTTGTAGATGACATGTATCTTAGTTAGTAGTCGGATAGATGTCCGACGAAAACTATGAATTCAGGAAATTATTTATAACACTGGCTGGTATGTAAGAGGAAGAGAACCATTACCTCAGCATGTTTTAATGTATAAATTTCAACTGAAATAATATTAAAATCACCCAGTGTCGTGGTTTGACACTGGGGGGAATATTAGTGTTAGAGACTTATTAATATCAAATCTTTATTATTTAAGTATGAACAGCGTTTTGGAATCTTTCTGTCATGTCATTCATCCATCGTATTCAAATAAATAAATACATACTTTTAACACGACAATGCTAGATTTCATACAGATAAAATTAATGGCTTCAACGGACTACTTTTTATTTAGATTAATGCAGCACTTTTTATTCTAGTTTTCATCGAAATCAAAGGATTTTTATGCAAATTCGTGTGGGACCCTTAATAAATTGGCTGAGAAAATAAGAACGGCAATTATATCCTATCAACCTAAGAGATGGATATAGTAATGGATTTGCGTATGAAGCATTCCAGTCGATCCTCGATCGATGGAAGCTGCGCGAGGCGGACGGTAGTGTCCGTGTGCGCAGTGCGGTAGCCGGGCGAGGAGGCGAGGAGGCGAGGAGGCGAGGGGGCGAAGAGGCGTGGGCGGCGCCGGGCGCAGGTTCTCACGCGCCGAGTCCACGTGCGCGTGCGCATCTCCGCCACGGACCGCACTTTTCTGTGAGAAGAAACTTCCCGAGGACGGTAATGGAATAGGATGGAAAAAAATGAACGCCCAAATTAGACGTACCGACGACGGAGTGTATAATTGATACGGAGCGCACCGGCGTGTGGAGAGGGTAGACGCGAGAAGGTGTGTGTCGAGAAGTAGACCCTTACTCGCGGTGCCCACTCACGAAGGGCCCGGGGCGCGCGCCCGCGTCGTGCTCACGACCGCACGACGCGTGCTTATAATTTATAACCGTCCAGGGAAAGGAACTACCCGTGTCAGGATCGCTTTTGTAAATACATACCTGAAGATATATAAAAAATACACTAGTCGATCGACATTTTTACAGTGAGTCGAATCACAATTCAATCACATTTAGAATCTTTTATTTATTTATGGATGAATGGCGTGACAGAAAAATTCCAAAGCGTCACTCGCCCATATAATGGCTCAATAAAATAATGAGCCTCGCCCTTGCATTCCCCCTTGGTCAATATCATAAAGAATTCCCAGAATTCATAGATTTCACTGAAAGTACAACCTATCCGAATACTAGCTTAGCTAAGTCGCGGTTAACTTACATTATCATAATAGATTGTTACCTACAAGCTATGCAACTGTTCGGATGAATAATGCGGACTCGAATGTAATGTCATTTAAAAATTTGACAATTAAAAATGGAAGATCTGATCTGTTCCAAAAATCACCAAGAATGTATTTGAAGTGGGGCGAATAAGGTGGTAACTAACATGTGTTCAAAATCCATGTTTCTACTGATACGTTGCCGTTGGATTATTGGAATAACGTGATGGAATAACGTTATTACAAGTGTGATAACGTTGTAACTGCATTCGCGAACCACGTTAATCCACATTTTCACAGTGCTTTTAAGTAGTTTTGAATAAAATTCATTTTTAAATAAGTTTATATATGAAAATATATCTCTTGATTAAAATATAGAGATTGAATAGAAAAATATGTTTCTCTTTAATACTGTAAAAAACGCGGCACATATTGAAATGTTTATATGTAATTCGATAAGAAGAATATTTGGCCAAAATCACATCGTTAAGTTGCCTCTGTCTCCGTATTCATCTGCCATAACCCCCTGCGTTATCTTGCTATTGCCGAAGATGGAAAATATTTGACGTATTGCCAACATTGAGCGAATAACGACATGGATTTCGTAAGAATGTGTATTTAAATAAACAAATGTGCTGCCAATAAAGATGGCGCTCAGAAAAGCATATTAATAGGTTTCCGGCCGATTAAGTGTTAACAATGACTACTCGAAATTGGCTACAAATTATTTGTAAATATCAGTAATTATATCATCGCTTATGTCGCCACAAACGATGACCTCATTCACGACATTTAATACTAATCGTCATGATTTAAATAAATTATTTAATCAATCGACGCCGTTATCGATACTGTACATCCTTCCTTCCTTGAACCGTCGACATATCACCGTGCGGTGCCATTCATGATCTCGCACACATTAATTCCAACAGGAAATTATAACAGTCGCATGACACACATTTAGCAAAGCGGAGATCTCGACGTCAAAGGCGCCATTGTGCGTCCCGATCGACAACGCGACGAATAAGAGTCGCCAACAAAAATAATATGTCAAATTTGACGCGGGAAAGTGATGCGTCGCAGCGTACGTACAATACGAGATTAACCGCTCTCGTTGCATGCAATAAAAGAAGAAAAATGTTGCCGATAAACAACACGGAGCGGCTAGCGATATACACGATCGGCAAGTGTCGCCTTTCTAGTTCACATCGCATTCGGACCGAAATGCACCTCGGGCGACCGAGCCGTAAAACTGAGATTTCCGGTTATCGTCAAACGATCCAATACCGATATCATACGTATTAATTGATGCGAACGTTTCGTCGTAGATGCGAGATAAACAATCGTGAAGATTAAGCGCCACTGTGTCGACGAGGCTAACGTATAAAGAGCCATAACATTTTATTCTTTTTAACTTTGCCCGCATGCCTAAAAGGGCGGTCTGGTTCAGATAGACTGGTATATAAGAGGGTAAAAAGAAACGAAACAAAAAAAGCACACTATCCCCAACACAAGAATCCTCTCCGTTTACATCCTTTTGTGAATGCGCAGAGACAAAAGATAAAAAGAGGTGGGATCAGAGGGGCCCATTGTCTGCTGAGGACGCGCGCCTCAATAAGCCCACCTCTTATTTATTTAAAATTTTAATACCCTCAACATGCGTAAAGATTCAACGATTATTTTCGCAAAATCGTTGATGAATTAACGATTAATATCAAGCGTACTAGATCATAGATCAGTATACGATTTTCTCTACATAATATTATTACATAAAGAATTTTCAAAAAAAAAATCTAGATAATTGTACTTGTGCATTGTCTAATTTTATAATAAAAAAATTAAGAACACGTGAATCTACAATATAAAACGAATTAATGTAATAATTCCGAGTGGATTGTGCATCACTGTTGTGAATCACATGATCCATTAGGCTTTTAGCTCCGCCCAATGAAAAAGCCTGTTCCAAGTCCATTAGGAGACGTAAAATTACTACGAAATCAGACAACAAAAAAGCAAAGTTTTATCTCAACAATTATACGCCGCAGCGAATTATTATAAGCGAAGAGATATCAACGAGCGGCCACTCTCAAAACCCGATATTCTGAAGCCGCGCTAACAGACTTTTTTTCCATCACAATCGCACTGACAAGAAACGATCATGTATCACTCAACATTTAATCGACAATACAAGTGCGAAAATCATGCATATTAAGATCCGAGCCGCATTATTCGCATGCACATGCATAACGAGGATTTATATTTGCAAAAAAATGATCAAGAAAGCACGAAAATTAAATTAAACCAGTGATCAGGCGGGCAAAAAAGCAGATTTCACACGATTCTACATTATATACTCGGTCAAGTGTATGGCGGATGTCGTTTACCGTTGGTCGCTACCAGCTGCAGTGTTTCTAAAATTGTTTGCGCAATATTTCCACAACAAATGAACTGCCACCCGCGAATAACGACCTGTTATCATTTACCGAAAATAACGAATTGCGAGAAGATTTAAAGCAATCGCAAAGAATACTTCTGTTTGCACGAAGCGAGTGCGAAGAACTGCATCGACAACCGGTCGCCCCACAATTTGCGCTCCGCTGAACGTATAAAACGAACAAATTACAGGATGATGAAGGAATATAATGGGATGATGGTGGGACGACATAGCCGATCGAACACCACACATCGAATCCGACACGAACCGCTGCTTGTGAGAAAATCTGAACGCCGCAAAGACGCGCCTCTATTAGGATAGGTCAATTTTTTTGACACCTCAGAGATAAAAGCACAACACCCTAAAACAAACCGGTAACATTTAGGCGTGTTTGCAGACCTCGTCAACGACGAGCAGTGATGCTGCCGACTTCAAAATTTGAGATGAGCTTCCATAAATGTACTGTTAATTACTTATTTTATAACTTTCTCCGGTTATTTTTAATAATATAACACGTAAAATTACTTCCGCTAAAATCCATTAGTTCAAACGGATGAAGATGTTTTAAAATAATTGTTTTGAGATATAATCATTTGATGATTTTATAACGCGATACCATTTTTACATTTAGATGCAGCGCCCTATTAACAGACCCCAAGTATTTCAAGTCAAGATATTAATAAATTCTTCATAAAAAATAAGGATTATTCTAAGAACAAAAATAGTTATTAATGATATGTTTCATAATTTGGTCGATATTTTGGATTTTTCTATTAAATCAATATGACGCGTTAATAATACATACACTCGGTAACGCAGACTCAGTGTTCTTGTGGCACGTATCACTCGCACTCGACACATCGGACCGGATGCGAGCGAGAAAAAACATCCCGCCGAAATACGAAAAATATTAAAAACTTGGGGCCCCACCAAATAGGCACCCATCGGCACGGTTAGGTTAAGCTCGTCCCACAATTGTATGAGGTTAGTAATACACAAGCTGAAGAAGTTATTAGAGAACATGTCGAAATGATCAAATAACTGAATTTAAATCTAGAGGAAGAGGATTATGTGAGTTAATTAACAGCCATTCCACCGAAATGAGCAACGCAACGACGTATCGATGGAACTTGAGGGCGAGCGAATAGAAGTTATTTATTTTTGAAGAAGAGGAATTAAATAAACAACCAAACAGCGTCATCCGAGGGGAGTATCTCAGACACCCCAAGCATTTAAGCAAAGCTATTGATAAATTTTTCATCAATATCTTTACATTTTTTTTTATCAAGTTGATATGACGCGTAAACGACAACGCTCTCAGCGATATCTCGACGCAGACTGAGCTCTCGCAACACGTGTCAATCGCACGTTTCGCTCGCACTCGACACATGTTATCGGATGCGAGAGAGAAAACATTGCACGCATGACAACGGCAGCGAATATTGTTGTTTTTATTTATTTTTTCGCAATAGCAGACAATATATGACAATGATTATTTATAATATTATTTTTTTAGACTTTTTTAGACAACAACAAAAAGTTTTTTATACAAAAATGGACTACGTCGGCACGGCCAGGTTAATTCAACGTGCAATTAATCGCATAAAAATGTATGTTTCGCCATTATCGATATGACCTCATTATATTGTTATAAATTATAATATCGCGATGAAGAAATTTTAGCATATGAGACGGGCCGAACGTTACATTGTTTTTATTTTTTTCAAGAAAGTCACGACGTATGCAAACGCCTTGCAGTTCGAATGGTTTATTAGACATTTTGTGGAACGGCCATTTGTTTTCCATCGCCGAAACAGGAAAAACCTGATCATCCATTTTTTTATCTACGCCGTACGTACGTTATTTAATATTTCTGGTATAAAAAGAGATTTATAACTGAAAACATATTGACTCGCCGCGATTGAAATGTAAATTGATAATATTTCACCGAGATAAATCAGAGGATGCCGCGTTTAATTTTTATTTATTCCACTCTCGGAGCCAGCGCCGTGTAAGATATGAAATGACGCTGTCGTAAATTTAAGGATAAAAAATGATATTGTCTCAACGGTAGTATCTCAGGTATGTGGGAGTGTTTATGGCAATTACACGCGATGAATGCCTTATGTCTGCAAATTGTCAACAAACGTTTTCCACGTATAAATACATTCGCAGAAATCTACGCAACGATTGTGCAAAATAATAAATGAGATGAACGCACTTGATATATAAATATATATAGAGCGAAATTGAGCGAAATTCGTTCGAAAAAGACAAAGGTTCTGGATTTCGAGTCAGTTTAGCGGCGCAGACACTTAACAAGGTCCAATTTAAGATTCCTCCTCGCGATTCGCATACTTGAGCTTTTTGCGTGGACGCAATTCCACGATAAACGGGCGCGCTGGATCGCTTTTGGGTACGATGAAAGGAGATGTGGGGGTATCCATTCGAGATGATTGCGACGACCAATTAACTCAAAATTTATATGAAGACAAGACTTATCCTCCGCAGCAGCTACGTAAAAAAACGTGACTTACCGATGGGGTTCTGTTACAAATTTTTAAAGTGCATCAAAATTTAATTTCGAATTACCAAAAAAAAAAAAATATGTACGATCCCCATATGCATACGTGGCTCGTCTATTAATCATATTTTTTGCGCGGCGAAATTAATTAACCACGCCATTGCAATAAATAATAAAATAAAAATTCGCAATTAAGTGTGTGTATCAAGGACTACAAATCATCCGGGTCGAATCGAGTAAAAAGAAGCTGTTGAATAACTGAACCTTATTAATATTCAAATCTAATTTTGGATTGCTCACTGGTTTCTTATGCGCGAGATAAATTATATAGCAGAGCGACATAATTTATTAATAATTGTCAGAATGGATCCGAACAAGTTGAATATATCGCGGCATTATAATGGCGCGCTATTAAAAATATCTGATTACATAATAAATGTTAGCAAATTTTGCCATAATTTGCAATACTGCACCATCAATCAACGAATTATGTAAAAATTTGTTAAGATTGTTGCAAAACGCCCCCCGCAATCGGCCGCGGAAGATCGTATCTTTTTATTATAATACACAGAAAATAATCCAATGTGTTCAATGAAAACATAAACATGCTCCGGTTAACCGGATGGCATCATATCCATCCCCGCGATGACACTTATCGAATTACCAAAGGGTTAAAAAACACTTGTTCGTATGGGGCAGATCACGTTTGAGTGTAAAGAGCCGTATCGCCGAGCACTCCGGAAAATTTCCCACACATGTTCCCCCGGGATATAACACTGAACATCACACGTATAGTATGACAGATGCGCTAACCCCCAAAAAATACTTTGTATAAATCAAAACTATGCTAAAAATAGTTAGTGGCAATTCATAACATACGCAAACGGGGAAGTCTATCCATCTTCTATACAAAATGTACCTGCTCGTCGATAAATATTTACATGAAGCATTTTACTTCGGATTTAATATATAAAAAATATATATTTCGTATGTGAAAGGGTTATTATTATTATATGTTAGCTAAGAATAATAATACACGAAGCTGCATATCAAACCAATATAAATCTATCGTCCGGATAATGCGTACATACGGATTCATAAAGGATTCTCGGTGTCATTCATCGCCACACCCCAAAATATTTTATTCATGCATAAATAATCATGTACACAATATAACAATCCTTAATTATTTATAGCGGTCATGTACTCCATGGACTCCATGACATACATGTGGCGCGTTTTAATGCAGGGAAGAGAAATCTAACAAGCACTTAATTAAAATAAATTATTTACTAATTAATTTTAAAAAAAATATATATCGCAAAAAAGAATGAAAATCCAGATCCAATAACAAAAAAATGAAAATATGCCAATAGTTTTTATTATGACTTTAAACCGTTATTTTTTCGTTTCAGTTTTCGTTCCAGTCCAATTAAAAAAATATATATAGCTTTGAAAATGTTTTTATTTTTATTAAAAAAAATATTAATTCGTATATTCATGATTGAAGTGTGCAGTCAGCCCTTCTATAACGAAGAAATCGGAACCATACTATAGAAACCCGGCACCTTGAAATTTTACTAACCCTAGTACGAAGTGCTATATGAGGAACTGTTGAACTTGTCATAGAATACCGCGGAATGATAAGGTTTACTATAAAGGATTTGGATATATTTATTTATAATTGAAAAATATGAAAATCATCTCTAATTTTAATTTAAGCTATTGTCTCGTGGAATAAACTTTAAACCAAAAAGTCTTTTCAAAATTAACGGTTGGTTTGCAATGTTTTTTGCATAAATGAGGATATACTTTTTTATATTTCTCCCAAAATTCTATACCATTTTCTATATAGTCTTCATACATGGTTAAAGTTATTCAATATGAATTTAATATCCATGTCCGTAGAAATAGGAAACCTACACTAGGAAAGATCAGAATTATAATTTTATGATGGAAATGTAAATTTCTAAGTCTCCAAATTTTGAATTGGCATGATCTCCAGATATGAACCCAATCGAAAACGTTTGGCATGTATCACAAATAAATATGCACAAAAGACCCAGAAAACCCAGCAGTAAAAACGAGTGAATAACGCTCTTAACTGAAGAATGGGCTAAAATCCTACAAAAGACCATCGATCATTTACTTTTGCCGCCATAGTATATGTATCTCATCTGTCAATTCTTGACTTCTTAAAAAATCCTCTACATCATCTACCCTTTCATCGGACGCTAGATGATTGTGATTAAAAATGATTTTTCTAATGATTAGAATTGATTAGTATTTGAACATGTACCGAACCGAAATAAACCGATATTTTTTCGGTTCAGCTCCGATTTTCGTTTCGACAAAAATAACGGCTTTTCCGGTTAGAAAGCCTGGTTTTAAGATTTTTATATACCCAATCAAGTGATAACAATGTTGTTTTCCAGCATTAATCGTTTTTAGGGGGTTACAAAAACGATGAATCGAGGTTCCACTCCATTTATAAAATTATAATAATGAATCCAATGCTTTTTAATGACAATATGATCGTTTTGGATATAGCTCGGGCACATGTGCGCGTGAATTGACTGCGCTTTAACGAATCTATTCATTAAGAATATACTTGCGGTACTAAAAATGTTCACACAATGGCTGCGATATGAGTTAACATAAAAAAATCTGTGGCCATTTTATTTTCATTGTCGACGTCGAGGCAAGTGAATTGTTCGTTTATCTGAACGATGGGGTTTTTATAAATTACATATTGGGGGCAGCGCACTGTAGAGATAAAATTGGCCCCCACAAACAAACATCTGCTGCTAAACAGGATTTTCGCGGATCGGGCAGTCATCAAACGCTGCATAGAAACTACATGCGGCGGGATTATTCTAGGACAGTTGTGCTACATAAAAAAAAAGTAAAAGCAAACAAAAAATGGTATCGGAAACAAGTGCAATCCGCAGATTGAAAGCTAGCCGAACTTGCGACAGCTGTAGAGAATTCGCCGAGCGGATTTGTTTTGCCACTAAAGCGAGAGGCCGGGCAACAACTACACGTATCAGAATAATGACCGCAGTATGAGACGATCATTAAAAAATATAATGATCGATCATGACGGAAAGAGTGAAAAGCGCCCATTGATCAAGCGTGGTGTTGGCTGATGACGGTGACGAATCAAGAGAGATGCGCGATGATCGATTATTGAGGAAAACGTGGAAAAAAAGAACGCGACTTGACCAAACCGAATATTTGATGTGGAAAAAAATTAGGATACTGGAAGAAAAAGTGCACGAGAAAGCGGACGATCTCTTCATTTTTAGATATCAATCTCTCGTATAATTGTCGTTTATATGCGTCATTGTGCTCGCGTAACGAACGGTCGTTGAAATTTATAGGGCACAATCGGAACTAACAATACATTCCACCCTATTTCGTAACAATACATCCGAAATTAAGGTCATTTATCATGTTGTTTTTTAAAAGTCGATCTAAATCAACGTTTGTTGTTACATTGCAATCGAGTACTTTTTATGAGGTGGATAAAATAAATCACACAATTCGAATCGAATAAACCATGAAAATTAAAAAAAAAAATTAAAACCAACAATAGATTTTTCATTTCATTAGCTAAAATTATAGACGGTCGATAAATATTTTGCAATAAAAGAAATAGCATAAATGAACTCTCTCTCTGCAGTCGCAGGTTCGTTTTAGTAGCTAAGTGAAGCTTGTGGTTTCCCTTGTCCTTGCGACACCTGTTAGGAGTTTGATGAGCTGAGCGTCTTCCATTCCGCACCCTAATCGCAGGCTGAACTCCATGCACTCGGGTTTATGATGAGGATGAAACAAATGATGACGATGAAGATGACTTTTTAGCGCAATAATCTTCTATGGGTTTTGGTCCTATTGGCACCGGATCATCTTACACCACAACAATGCGAGATTCAGAAAAAGACCTAATTACATTTGTTCTAAAGGTTTTTAAGACTTCATTACATCTCTCATGTATGTTCACGTCTAATTATAGACTTAAAAATCAGTTCGGTCTACACTCCAAGGAATTTATGCTTCTTCTATAGCAGTGGTTCTTAACCTGGGTTCGATCGAACCCCAGGGGTTCTGTCAACTAAGGGTTCGGTCAACGCGCATATGAAACTGGTGGGGTTCAGTACCTCCAACAAGGTTAAGAACCACT
>JAGXCT010037262.1:149921-160876 GCA_022495035.1 Philopotamus ludificatus | reverse complement strand
TAGACTTATTAGTAGGTTTTTGGTTCATCATTGATTTCGAATCCCACAAACACAAATACATTAGTGGCATTCTAACTTGAAAGACACTAAACGATCTCCATCGGTTTTGGGCTTCTTCAGTCGACAAGCCAAGCTTCAGCAAAGACGCGTCCTATTCAAGCCCAGGGTTAGGGTTGCGATGATTGTCTAGGCTCGTCGAAAACGAGTCAAATCGCCAACCATGGGTCTAAGAGCTGAGCTGTCAACGCACAGATTGTGACAATAATAATCGGACGTGGCTAGGGGCGTTTGGGTGTAGCACGCACGTCACCGAATCAGCACGGATAACGGCCCGGGCTTCTCATAGTTTTGTAGAATCTACGGAATCATGATTGCACCACGTCCGATTCCGACACGCCACAAAACTCAACTACTTTCCTTTTTCAAACCAGTGTCTTCTTATCATTTATTTTGTATTCATATGATCAAAAAATACAACGATTATTCAACTATTTTTAAGCTAGAGATGTTATTTGAAAGCTCGATCAGATATTGGATTACACCGCATTATATGGACCCGAGATTACTAGTGTATTCTGAGATTTAGATCAGATTTGATATATAAAAATGAACTAATTATATTATACAATACACTGCGTTAATATTAAGTGCCGGAACACTTGATTAAAATGGCTAAACAGAATCAATTCATAATATTTCATTTCTTGCATGAATTTCGTGTGAATATGTCAAAACTATTATTCCGGCATGAAACAAATTTCCCATGGATACCACACATTTTTAACCTGAGGCTAAAATCTGTGGTAAGCATCGGGTTCAATGCGCCATCACAAACAATAAGTTATTAATGAAATTTTAACCGGAAAAAAATAATATAGTACTCACTTGCAGTGTGAACCTCCCCGCGGCATAGTGATGCAGGTCCCGTTATTCTTGCAAGGCTGGGGCAAACAGGACATAAATCCTAGAAAATAAATAAAAATGCATATTAGATTTAATATATATGTATAATAGAGGACACGTATCCGGATGCAACCCTGACCGATGACCGCGTGTCTCAATTGCTCAAAAATAAATCAGGATGTGAGTCCGGATGTCACGGGACGAGGGGAAGTGTCGGATTGTCGCCGAGTACCCGCGCGTTCTTATCCTCTCGCCCGTCTGCGATGTCTCAATCTCTGGACATCCTGCGGAAGATGGGCCGTGAAGCTTCTTTTTTAACCGCCAAATAATATGCACGAAGCGAATGATCAGCCGTGACCGTGGCGACGGGTACGTCACGCCAAAAACCAACAAAAGCTCTGAATCAACAAAAATTGGTTTGTCCACACTTAAAAAAAAATGAACGGAAAATGAAGCGATCATGATCTCGGCTATATATTATACATTTATTTATTTACAAAGGAGGCTGTGGATTCGAGCGTGCTATTAAACCGTCCCGGCTCGTATTACACAACAATGCTACCGAATGCATGATCTGACGCTCGTTAATGGAATACTCGAATTCTGATAAAGGATCAATCTTGTGAAAATACAACAAACGTGATATTCGAGCGAAACAAATATTACGATACCATCTCAAAATACCTTTATTAAAATATCCGAATCCGAGACAATCCATTATTGTCCTTGTATATTATTTGAATAACCATTTCGTCACATAGCAAATGAATCGAATACTGATTGGAATGGGTCGTATACAAGAAATCTATTTTTAAACAGAGGAAAGCATTATGATCTAGCAAACACAAGCAATATATGGACCAGTGTAAAAACACAATAGCATATTGAAACATAACAAGCTTTCGTCCATACTAAATGGACCTTCAATTGCCCTCTCTGCTACCAGAAGAGATAAATATTACACGAGTAACATACATTAATATTTCTCAGGGGTTACGAACCGAACCGAAATAAACGAATATATTTTATGCTTCAAAATAACAGCTTTTTCGGCTTTCGGTTCTTTGAAAACCCAACAATTGAAGACGGAATTGACAACCGATGAAGTGCTTAACCTTGCTGTGCCGATGGGATCTATCGGAATCCCTTTTTAAATTTTTTGTAAGTCCTATCTCACAAACTTTTTATTTGTCTAAAAAAGTCCATAGAATAAAAATTATAAATAATGATAGACCTTTACTGTACATTAAAACTACGATATTCGCTTCTGTTGTCACGAACGCGATGTTTTTTCTCGCTCGCATCCTTTAAAATGTGCCATGTGCGAGTGACGCATACTTATTGATTTAACAAAATCCAATTTATGAATAACTATTTTTATTCTTAGAATAATCCATCTTTTTGTAAAATGTCAAGAAATTAATGAAGAATTCGATCTGATCGGACCTCTTCGGACGATTGTTTTCGAGCCACCGTGACGGATCGGTCAATGAAATACAAACATTAGAGAATGTTAAATAATTTCACGATAATTCATAATAAATGTAGATGATCTTTAATTAGTCAATAAATTTGGAAATCACTAATCTATTTGAAATACAAATAATGACAATATTGACGTGAGATATTCTAATGTGAATAAATATTATGACAAGAATTATTAAATATACTAACAAGGTAACCGAATTCGTAATCAAAAACAGTGAAAAACAAACAGAAGATGCTAATTTTAAGATACTTTCGAAGATATCGTTCCATTAAATATTTCAGGCGATGAGAATGAGAAATTTTTCGACAAAGAAAAGGGTATTCACGTTAATTATCAAATAGTGACACTGAATAAATATTATTATGTCATCTCGAACAATATAGTCAATATAATGACGAATAGATAAAAACGGAGATTCTCCCGAAAACATCGATTGTTTATCTAATTAAATATATTTCTAGTGATTATTCGGTTCATCGTACGCCGTTTAGATGTAATTTAATTTAAATGTTCGGTTGCGTACTAAAAAATTGAGTTTTTCGGAGGCGAAAAACAAAATTTGATTAATTAATGCGAGAGATTTGGCTCGTCAAGAGAAGTGGACCATTTCCGGATATCGGTTAATAACGTTAAAAAAACGAATTATGCCATAATTTTTTGAACCTTAACCGCTTAACAGCCACAGGCGGCAGCACACAATCATTATAAAACATCACATCTCGTCTAAATTTGATATTTCCATATTCAGGAACCACTATTCATTTTAAGGCAAATTTACGAACGGTTACTTCATATTATGTGAATATATATTATCATGGTTATCTTTAACTGTTAAAATGAGATTAAATATTAGGAAAAAACGCCGTAAAATTGAGTACTTTGGACACATCATTCGTGGGCCGCCTTCAAAGAGGTCCACGGAGGAAAAGTAGAAGGTAAAAAAAGATTAGGAAGAAAGAAGCTATCGTCTCTCGAATTGAAGTCTAGAATTGTTCCAGCTCGTCAAAAATCGACACATGTATGAAGATAAACAAGAATAAGTGGATCGTATATATCCGAAAACGGACAAGACAACTGAGGAAGATGAAATTAATACATTATACTCCGGATTATCCTGGCTAATTCCTGGGAAGGGGCACACGAATGATCAAAGAACACGGATAAGCTAAATTAACATGTTTTATTACGTTTTAAAATACAATTGCTTATACATTTCTAAAGTAGGCTTTTATTTTAACATGGTTAATATTTATTCAGAAAATCTGCGATTTTTATATGCTTACGAGAATCTATAACCGATCTTCTAATATCAGTTCGAATTTTTTTAAGAGCTATGATATCCTTATATTCGAATCCGCATTGGTCGATGTACGTTTCAGCTTCTTCACTTGCATCGATTATAACTCATAAATTTCAGATATTTCACTTGTTTAGGGCTCGTTAGAATTTTACGATAAAATAATGGAATTGATGTAACAAGATTGAGTTGCACTATGTATGGTCATTTTTTTCAGATCTTATCATATCGTCATCTATCTAATGAAGGGTATTTCTAGAAGGTCAGTATAATAATCTCGTTTTATTAACCAAGACCTTAAGTTTTTGATTTTACTCGAATAATTATAATATAAATCCTACATGTAATAAACTTTTTTGTATTCGTCTAAAAAATTCTAAAGAATAAATATAATAAATAATCATTGACTTTCATTGACCGCTAATGCGGATTAAAATAAAAACAATATTCGCTTCTGTTGCCACGGGCGCGATGTTTTTTCTCGCTCGCATCCGGTACGATTTGCCAAGTGCGAGCAAAACGTACAGCCACGAGAACTTTGACTCATATGTGTCAATTACCCATCATAATGATTTTTATTCTTAGAGAAATCCATTTTTTAAAACATAAAGTGTTCATCAATATCTTGACTTCCTTGGGGTATATTTCCTATTATAAACTGACCCCCTTCGGACGTTGCGATTGTTTTCGAGCCACCGTGGCGATCAGTTAATGAAATAACGTATTGATTCATGGGTTGATTTAAAGAAGTGACGTTATGTGGTAAAAAAATTACAAGCATAAAACGTAGCCTGTTTACAATATCCTT
Source organism: Philopotamus ludificatus (assembly GCA_022495035.1). Taxonomy (NCBI): domain Eukaryota; kingdom Metazoa; phylum Arthropoda; class Insecta; order Trichoptera; family Philopotamidae; genus Philopotamus; species Philopotamus ludificatus. The sequence goes on along the minus strand of JAGXCT010037262.1, from coordinate 156,379 downwards.
TCATTTAGATAAAAAGGAATACATATTATCTAATAACAGCAATGCTTTCTGTGCAACTTTGAACGAATCTTTAAAGATCCTTCTATCCATCCACGCACCATTCTAACTGTAATAATTAACAGTAAGACTTATCATGTCTGTTTCTTTGAATGATCTTGGTGTTTTAGCTTTCCAATCACAAGTTTCTGACTATGATACTCCGCACACGGGCATATATCGGGAGAATCTGTATATAAATTAAACAAAAATGTATTACCACGCTTGTATTATACACGTATATATTGCAATATGTAGATGATAAAAGAACTCATTCGTCAAGGTGATAAATTAAGGCGCGTACACCTATGAACTTTGTAAAATTCGAACATGGAGAGGGGCTCGGCGTTGTCGAATATCTCTCAACAAAGAGGATACGCCGTTGAATGGCCCGGGCGCAGACACGGCACAAAACGCCTATTAGTCGACCCACAAGGTCCAGTCAATAGAGACTGGAGAATACGTTTAGTAAAAACAATTATTTTTAATGAATCTCAAAACGATCCGCGCATCGACTAGGCCAGCAGCGCGCACAAAGACCTCGGGAGTGGTCCACGGGTCACGCTCCATAAATCGCTAGAATCGCCAACCTTCGATATCCATTGTTGGCAAAAAGTGTCTATATGTGTAACGAGCGTAAGTGCGCGTAGATGATGCGGTCCACACGATCGCAGCGACATCTCGTAAATCCATTGTGACCCTATGCCACAACTGGAATTGGCAACGCGCTCGCTCTCAATTGGGCTTAATTTAGCGTCTGATATGAACAGTCGAAACTATTGTGTGTCATCGTCGTCCGTCCATCTAGCTACTGCGTACAGGTTTCCCGTGTTTACGTCATAATGTCATCGGCCTTGGCCAACGACATTGTTCGCAACGTCGATTAACAGCTAATACCATATTGATATCGATAAAGTGCAACAAATCGAGAGAGATACCACTCGTTGCCGAAACGACATTGTGATGAATGAAAGAGCGGCGGTTCTCCGCGCTGTCTAGAGTTTCGAAATAAGTATTTATTTATTATCGAATCGATGATTTGATTGATTGATTTGTATTATTTTTTTTCTACATCAGATCAAACAAAGATCTTTAGTGAATCCGATTCAATAGTCGTAATGCGAAGACGATTGAAGCAATAAACGTACACTCGAATTATTCATCCTTTTATTTTGAACAGCCATTCTGGCGATGCTGCGAGTTGAACACACACCGGCCCGACGAATCATTTCGTTATTCAAACTAATTTGATTTCAATTAAATAACCGGCCATTGTCGACGATGGTTCAACACTGTCTAGAATTGTGTTTTCTCTGATTCGAGCGAATGTTATAGCGACGAGCCGCAAACGAGAATGGAATAGGATCTGGATCCGGCGATGAATCATGCATCCGAGCACGAGCCCAAACACAAAAATGATGTTTTCAGCCGGAACACAATTGTTATGTCACGAATTAACACGCGGAATGTGCAAATCATATCGGTCCCGCCGACGCTGTCCCACGTCTCGCTCTAACCGGCCGGGGCGCCATCGTGCGTCTCGCTCGCGCCGGCCGTCCTCCGCTGCGTCCCTCTCGCGCCCAGCCTCCGATCCTCTCCAACATCGCCGCTCGTGAGAACAAGACACAATCGGAATCAGTATGGTCACAACTTAAAATAAAAAAAAGAGTCGCACATTGTGCGAGGACCAAGAGAACGTGATACGCTCTGCACCGAAAAGCGAACGTAGCTGCTTCTCACTCCTCATGTTCAGTGTCAATGGCACATTACGATTAATGTTTTATAAACACGACACATGAATAATGATCGATTCAACGCTAATCATTCATAGACAGCTATGGAAAATATGCCCGATGCGAACCTAATCGGAATTTGCATGAATTTATTTCTGACTTCATGATAACACTCGTAATTTGATCTGTTTAAATACGCGGTTATAGAATATGGCATGTATTTAACACTCAAATGACTAATAATGATTCATAAAATTCTTTTGCTAACGAAGTTTTGCACAAAAGCTCATTTTTGTCCAGTGTTCCAATATTGGAACATTTCGGTTTTTCATCATCACTCTAACATCCATTGACGAATATGAATTGTGATCGCATCAGTCGATAGCCGATAAACTTGAGGAGCGTGTGATGCAGTCATTTTTCAAGTTTGAACTTGTAGGAGTGAGCAGTAGTTTTTTTAAAAACATAATTTAAATTTAACAAGAGATTTCATTTGACTAGTTTATTCACTTTTATATAATGATTACAGCATTGTTGTAGATTCGTAAAAACTCACTCTAACTTTTAACCTATCATATACAGTGATCCAATTCTAGAAAGTTTTCTAAAACTCATATAAAATCAATACAAATGTAAAAATTTTCATAATTTTTGAGAGATGAAAATGGGGTAAACCCGTAGAATGCTAAACAGAGATTTATCTTTCACGAAAAGCGAATAAACCGATCGTTGTTGATGCCATAATATGCTCGAAAGGGTAAGCGAATTCTGTAACTTGCTAAGATTCCGCTTAATCGGACCAAATGCCAAAGAACAGAAAGCAAATAAAGAAATTAATATTAATTTACTTCGGCTATCTGGGACTATCCAATTTAATCAAGACAAAATTTTTTAATAAATATTTGAACAATGTTGTCTTGCGAACTTAGACTTAGGACCTAGGAATAAGAGGTTAACTACAACACGAGGTATCAATGCTCTTGTTATTAATTTTGAGTTGATATACATTTTTTATTATTTTAACTGGTTAATTGGGACCATTTTTGTGCCCTAGATGTCCCAATTAAGCCATATCTACTGTATTTAAGGTCAATGTTTCCCAACCTATTTGAGAAAATATATTGTTGATCCTTCTATAGCGCCGAAAAAGTGACCAAGCTATAGAAACCCGCCTTGTAGAACCCATACAAAATTTTGTGTTAGATTTATTTATTGAATTTTGTATTCACATATTTTGTTGTCATGTTATATTTTGTAATCAACCAAAGGGTATTGACCTTTATTTTTCTATATATTATTAATATTCATCTGGATCAAAATTGACAGTGGTTCATCACTCGTTAGATGACCCAATGGCAAGAACTGCTTCTATGAATCATATCACAATTATATATATGCATGCCTGAATTTTAAAAAACATCATCATCATCATCATAAAAATTAGATATCAATTGATACAAATTACTGAGGCGTTTTGAGCCATCCGAGGGTTAGACACAATAGACATCGAATTACATTGTAAAATGCGGTTTCCATAGAAAAATATTCTTACCACAAGATCTAGAATCGGACAGAGGTTCGTTGACATCAAAACCTTAAAAATATCATTTAAAAATTGTGCGCCGGCGTCTCAAAACGGTAACGACGGCGAACTTCACGCGTCCGCTTCATGATTAAATCGGATTGAATCGAACAAACAGTACACATCGCAGCAAAAAAAGGGCACGATGGTGAGAAAACAATAACACGCCGAAAAGACCGTCCCGAATCGAACATCATGTAACCAAAATATTTATTCTGCGATTTTATAAGCTCGAGTGTTTATAAAAAAAATCGTGATGATATTCGTAAATCGATCGAGGAAATTAACGGTGTTGACCCGAGAGTGTTGACTTTTGGCTCATTAAGACGGATGAATTATTCGAAACGATTACTTCCAAATGGGCGTTTGTAGAAAACGACTCGTGGGCGCTGCGCCATTATCTAATGGACCATTCTCGATCGGGCTGGCGTCCCGTTCCCTCTGAACAAATATCGATTAACCGAACCGAAGAGGAATCGCCGCGATGACAAGGTCGGCCTTTGCTCGTTGCCACCGTGACAACCATCAGAATGGATCGTCGCAAATCGGGCATTTCGCCGTTTTAATCAAAGAAATGTCTATGCTCTAATTAGAATCAATTTTATTTTCGAGATCAGTGACTGATTGTGGATTGATTTGTACGGTTTGTTGTCGACAATGCGGCGAATCGGTTACACTTACCGACAGATGTAATGTCGGGCGGAATCGGCTACAAAACAATTCCCACAATGACAAAAAAAAATACTGATTTTGATGCAATGACAAAAGTAGAAATTCAATGATAACGCATTGTGACAATTGTAACGTTGCGAAATGGCGTAATAGAATGTAAATACATTTGTAACAAAACTCAACACTATATAAAATTATTTTTTTCTCTCAATGATCTCATCATTACATGTAGTCCTACCTGAATTAGCACGGTGGTTAAATTCCGCGAAAATTCACGTCAATCCAAACTAAAAACTGCATAAAAAAAATCAACTTTCATATAACGCCAAGATAAGGACTACGATATATAAACTAACTACACCCATCCCTCGCTTAACACGATACTCGCTTAACACGGTTTCAGTTCTGCTGGGAAAAAAAATCGATTAAATCTTGCTTTGTAGGCGTTAGACTTTGTAGGGACTTTGTAGAAATTGTTAATATCGCACGTTCAATGGGAGGTGAGGGATTGGAGGATTTATCTATCAACGAACTTGATGAATTGTTTGAAGAACAGGAGTTAAATGAAGAAGAATTAATTGATATGACCACAAGAATTCCTTCAGAAGCGATACCGAAAGCGTCACTGAAAGTTCTGGTCCAATTTCAACGATTACTGCTAAAACAATAAAAGATGGGTTGCACATGCAAGAAATATAGAAATGCATTTCCTAAATAATGATCCAGATATGGATCGAGCTTTGAAATTTCAACGAGAAATTGAACAATGCGTTGCAAGATATGAGGAGAATTACAAAAATATCAAAAAAGATGAATAACACGGATTACCGATTTTTTTGAACTACGACGGAACATAACAAAAAATGTAATCGAAAGTAGTTGTGACATTCACCCATTCAGAAAGAAGGAAAATTCCCATATTAATATCTTCTAGTGATAGTGACATTAAATAATATCTTTTATCTATGTTCATAATGTTTCAAAAAATTTTCAGTTCTATCTACCTATTTCTTTAGTATTTCTGAAATATAACCTATCCTCTGTCTTTCATACATTTGTTAGTTTCGCTTAACACGGTTTCGTTTAACACGGTGATCTAGCAGAACCTATCTTCCGTGTTAAGCGAGGGATGGGTGTATATAGAATACTAGGCACCCCATACACAATTAGGTGTTGGTTTATTTTATTTTATTTTGTATTCATATATGTTAAATGATTATAACCAAAGGGCATTGTCCTTTATTTTGCACGGCAATGTATTACATATTCACGAAATATTTAACTATGAAAATTTGACGTATTGCATAAAATAGCGATCTAAAAGCTAGCACTATAGCAGGGAGTATCGCACGCGCCGCTCTATATCAGGAAGCGCTATAGGAGGATTGATTATAATATGTATTATACGTAACGCGACAATATTTTAAAATTCGCTTCTGTATTCTAATCTAACTAATTATTTTAGAATTATTAGAATTATATTTTTTGACACTGACCGCTAATATATTTTTCAATTGTAGAACTTCAGCAATATTTTCGTGAATTTATTTGATTCGCCAGAATCATCATTAACACTGATATCCTCTTCAAGATTTATTAGTTTAAGTTACCATTCTAATTAATTATTTTTCTTCTAAATTAACAAATAATAACGTCAAACTTATTATTATAATCTTCCTCCTACCTTGTCGGAATTAAATTGTCACGTTTAACTTCTTCTGGTCATATTCAAATTTTACAACAGGCATTTAAAGTTGACGGTTTATAATTTGTGAAGATTTTCCACATTTTCCAAGATTTTACACATTTTCCTTATTGTAAATGATTCATTATCATCGAGTTTATTCAATATATATATTGGTATTTTCGTTTTAACGTTGTCTTGGCCATTGAGATTAACATTAAGTTGTGTTGGATGATAAAAATAAAATTTCGACATTTAGATTCTGTAGATTTTGAAGGTGATCTGGTGCATTATCCAAAAGTTAAAGGACTTTGAAAGGAAGATTTTTTTCTTCACGTAACATTTGTTAAACCAATAAGGATATAGATCATCCTGGATGGACTGAAAGATTTTCATTGCCTTATGTTTAAGGATTCACCATTAACTCATTTTGTCCGGTGTTCCAATATTGGAACATTTTGTTTTTTATCATTACTCCAACATCTATTGACAAATATGATCTAAGATTACATTAGTCGATAGCTGACAAGCGTGAGGAGCGTCTGGTGCAGTAATTTTTAAAATTTGAACTTGTTGGACTGAGCAGTGTTTTATTTAAAGCATAAATTACATTTAACAAGAAATGCCATTTGACAATGTCATATTTTAGTTTTCTAACTTTAACCCCATTATTTGCACAGTGTTTTAATTATGGAAAATAATGAAAAACGCGTGTAAAATCAATACAAATTCAAAGAAAAATTAAATATCT
>JAGXCT010037262.1:114425-144099 GCA_022495035.1 Philopotamus ludificatus | reverse complement strand
TTACGATGTTTTCATAGGTAATCCACTTTTCATCCCCAGTTATCATCCAGTCCAAAAGCGCATGTGGCATCTCGAATATTTAATAGTTTCCAAATATGATCCGAAATGGTTTGTTGAGCTGAATCAAGTATTTCTGCAATCTCTGATGTTGTCAAAAAAAGATTGATCTTGATGATCTTGACAGAGCTTTCCGGTGGAACTATTATTTGCATATTAAACCAACAAATCACACTCGACTATGTTTAATCAGCAAATGAATCACTATTTTATCGAAAAGTCTGCACAAACACGACCCAATCAAAATATTTTCAATATAAAAATATTATCTTGATTTTTTCGCTTGTAATAACAAACGCAACGAAAACATTCGCAACGACGGAGAGTATGCGCACACACTCGGAATAAAATTTTATAAGCAATCATCTCTGAAGAGGAGCAACGAACGACGATATTTTTTTTGTGCATTATTAAAAACCGCATAATACTCTTACATAATCCAACCACCACAAGCAGCTGATCGCGACGAATCGTGTCTCGTGAGACTCCATTGTCGAATTATGTTCCATATTGTCACCGGATTCAATGTATCTAAATTTTTGCGGTAGTATTATATTTTACGTCCCACAACAAAAAAGCCGAATCAATTTTATTTCATCGTCCACGACGACGACGGGCATGCGTCGCAATTGTTTATATTTATATATTCCGAATAAGGAGCGTCTACGATTATTCATAAATTATTCGGCGATGATTGCGTTTGAATTATTCCGATCACGTCCTCCGATAGATTGTCTCTTGCCGGCTGAATGAATGTACGGACAAACACGAAGAATGCGTTACATGTTGCAAATAATTATTATCTTCAATTTCGCATTGGACAAAAACGCACGCGAGACGGTTAAATTGCGAAACGGTTAACATATTAGGTTTAACATCTCGCGCAAACCGGAAACAGATAGCAAAGAAAAATTGAGATAAATATTGCCGGCGCTGATAAGTTAAAAATAACAATCGCTTTATATGTATATTAGCAAAGATTAAAAAATTCAAAACGTACACGTCAGCGAACGTATATATATATAAATATAAATAAATTGTTATAATAAATTAGTTTCAACAAATGGCCAATGATAAATCTTGAGCGCAAGTCTTTGCAATACCAATTTAACCCCATTATAACTGTTGTGGCGAGAATAAATCTTCACAATTTGTTTATTTTTTTATGTTTTATTGTACTTAAATAGTAGTTTGTTTATACATATTGCACAAAAATATATAAAATTAGGATAAACAACCAAAGGCATAACGAAGAAACACATATCATAACGTTTTCCACTCTATAATAATAACGTATTGGATCAAAAGATTTTTATACGAAACATAAAAAGCGATTTATTGAATCAAATATTAGATAAAACCCTATAGATGCTTCTCATTATTTTCTCAATTTATCGAATTAAAATATAATAAGATTAGGCAAGATTCGACTTCGTTAATGAACAACCCAAATTTTTGAATATTTAATCACTTAAACCCATTTTTACACAATGTTCCGATATCGAATATAAATTGCGATTGCATCGATCAATAGTTGACAAACGTGAGGAGCGTCTGGTGCAGAAATATTTTCATGTTTGAATTTGTGAGAGATAGCAGTGGTTTTTTAAAAGCATAATTTACATTCGACAATCAACATTAGTAGATACGTTAATTGTGTTGAAATAAATGTGTTCCAATTTGGGAAAATTTTGAAAAACTCCTGTAAAATCAATACAAATGTAGAAATTCTAAAGTGGGTTAAGGATTATCTTTGCTAACCTACATTTCTGTCAGATACAATGTATAATTAAGTTACTTAAAAGGAAAAAATAGTACGAGATTTCATCATATGATATATAAAAATATTAGTTGATCTGATAATTTTAATTCTTCTCTGCCTTAGATGAATGTTCTAAAAATATTTTTAAACATAAATTGACAACATCTCTTTCATAATAGATTCCAAAACCTAGGAAGGACGATACCTGGATTCGGAATCCAATTTCCATGACAACTAAACCAGTAGGTTTTAATTGCAAACGATTATAAAAAATCTAATCGACTTTAAATAATGATTTAAAAAACCTATTATTGTTTTACTTCCGTTTTCTACAAGCTATGTATGCGAGGCACGATTTTATTATGCTGCTGCAACGAAGTCAAAAGTGTAGGAACAGCCTCGACGTCATACATGATATAAGAATTCAAACTCATCGTGTTTGATATCAAGAAGATTTACAATCTGAGAATGGTTAAGAGCTTTATTTCCTCGTAGTTTTAAAAATAAATAATAAGTGTTTAAACCCGAACCCCTAATGTAAGCCGAGCCAAATTCTATCGTTTCCAAAATCAAATAGTGAATTAATTCTTCGACAGATTTTTTTTATATAATGTCTTCTAATACGAAAAGGCTACCAACCCCTGGAGTAGATCGTCTTTTTGCGCAGTTAGTGTGGATCGAATTGTGTCATAATAACCTTAGCGGCGGTGGGGGTAAATCGAACCCCAACGTTCGTCAGCCTCGTGTGACGGTTTGCCGTCGCAGAGTCGTCGGAACCATATTTGGTGCACGGAGAAAAATGTTATAGAAACCCGGCGCGGCCACAATAACAACCTGTATGTAGATTAGGAATAGGGGTCACATTGCCTTGCCGACACCGGTACGAGATCGGCCGTTTTATGGGTGGACGACCGCGGGTAGATACGGGCCGCTTTTGATACATGCAGCTGTCCGCGTGACGTCACGCGCCACACCGGCAGAATGCAACGTCGCCGCCCCCCCCCTCCTCCTCCCCCTCCCCGCCGCCGGCTACCTGCGCGTGCGCATCCCTACGCCGTCGCGCTGCGCACCACCCATCAATCCCCGGACTATACGGAAAATTGGCACAATCCGTGCCGGAAGTCGAAGAATGCGGATTCAATCCGCCGATCGAGGCTATGAATAATGAATCCACATTTTTCATCAACGCATTTTTTTAATCAAAACAGATGTGTTTATAATAGCAACATGTGTTTGTTTCGTATTATTCGTATTATAACCAAAATCTTCAAGATGGGGGCCTTTGAAGGTCAACAAACCCCATATGCGTTACTCCAGATGTCAGGAAACTCTTCGAAAAAAAAATGATAAATCCCTAATTTCGCCGTTATTCAACAACTAATCCATTCGACAATAAATAATAAAGGTATTTTGACGATATCGGAGGCAAATAAGCGTATTTAACATAAAAAAGATCTACGAAATTTTGTACCCAGGATAAAGCTGCATATAATGGCTTGGGGCCGATTCAATCGGTGCAACAAAAGCTGTTGTTTTCTTGAAAAGCGTGATTTTAAAAATTCAACTAAAATTACTTGAGAAAGGGGAGAAGGGAGAGGGAAAAAAGCCTCACTCAACTCTCCGAAAGTCCAACCACCTCAGCCATGGTCTTCCTTTTCTCCGAGGACAGGGAGGCTGTAAGCCTTTTCGGCAACCAACTGTCACGCATCCTTGACACGTGACCGGTCCACCGGAGTTTGGTGACTCTGACGACAGCTGTGACCGGTATATCCTTGTATAGTCGGTACAGCTCCTCGTTGCATTCGCATACGTCTCAGAATCTTCCTCTCCGGGATATCCAGTCAGTTGTCGCTCGTCTTGTTGTGTCAAAGCTCAACATTCAGATCCGTATGTTATAAAGGGCTTAACGAGGGTCATGTAGAGCTCGACCTTTGAGAGAAATTTCGACCGTAAAGTCCTAACTACTACGCTAGATTTAACCTAGCTCTGATATCAGAAAACAAGAGATAGTTCGGCCCTTTGAGGGTGGAGTCCCACATCTTCTGCCACTGATTCGAGTGGAAAAATTGTAGTGGCGCCGACGAAAACGGGACCGTTTTTTAAATATTTAATATCTTTCCTAATTTTTAACATATTTTAATAAAAATTTCAAAAACAAATATGTATTTTTTTAAACTAATAAACATTTATAAGATAATGCAAATAAATGCATAAACAACTGAGGAACTAACCATATTTTTTTCTTATGTGTAAAAACTAACTTTGAATAGGGATTTTATAATTGTTTCAATTTGGAAAAAAAAATTGTCATCAAACATCTATTTACTTATCAAAATTTCAGCTATATCAGTATTACATTTTGCACCTTTATAACAAAAAAAAAACCTAAGCAATAGTTCAGTAAACATAACAAACTTAACCCCCCATTTATGATGCTTTTTATTTAGAAGATATTGCTTGAGCATTGTATGGCAATTTGTCCCAACCAAAGACTCATCGATACTCAGTTGTTGATGAGGAGTGTAATTTAACACAAAAACTTTATTGACATGTTCAACTGCAAGATGCACATGGATCATATTAGGGATGTCCCGGGGGAAATACATTTCTATTGTCGGTGATGTGAAAAAAATTAAGAATTAGTTGGAAACGATCCCTCGAAAACATCTTACTGAACCATGGAATGCTTCTTTAATTTTTTGACCAATAACATATTGGGTCTTCGAGTTATCCCCATTTCCAACAGTACAGCTACGAAAGTTTTGATTTCAATGAAATTTACTGGTCTTCAACAAAGTGCGCCATCTACACTCTAATGGTTAAGCAAGATCTGACGATCCTCAGCTGGATTCCAAGGTCGAGCGGAAGGACGTCATCACTAATTAAGAGTGATACTATTGAAGATGTACAATAAGCGCGAGTGAGATTAAAGAGTGACGAGCGCCGAAGGATTCTACCAACATATGACAACAAAAATCGATGCGTCGAGCATCCAGCTGCCTCCCTACAATCGCGATTTATATATATCAAAAATATATCAAATCTGTCAAACCGCAAAAATCTCAATGGGTCATTGCGCCGAGCTGCTTACTGCAAGAAACGCGGGAGCAGAAACAAAAACGCGCGGTCACACGGTGATAACGAAAGACACAAAGTCAAAAACGGTTTAATGCGCGAGATTTTACATAATAAAAATAATAATAAAAACGGGATATCCGCTAGCGGCACTCCGGAATTATCATCTGTCAATCGTACAATTACACGAACAATACAAATATTATCAAAAACGCAATTAACGCCGAATTTCGTAAACACAGCGCATGGACCGCGTATCCTTTACGAAAAGCCGACGCCGACCCACGGACGAAATCTCAAAGCGTTATTATCAACAACAAAAAAAATATAAAACAAACGGAAATTAGAATCAATTATGGCCGAATAAAATGCCGACAATGGGGATTCCGAGAATGCACTCAAATATAATACACATACGAAGATTATATACACATTTTCCGCACGATTACTTAACATTTCGACGTGTCATCGAATGAATGGTTACGATTTATCCGCGTGGAATTAAAATGTGATAAGAAATGTATCATGAATTAATTTTAACACACTTCCGGGGTCGTAATTGGATCTTTTCTCATGAGAAATCAGCCATTGTTTGACGAGTACACACATTTAAAAATAAATATATACATATTGCCACAGCGATCGATACGTTTTATATAAACAAAAACATTGTAAATAAACGGAGCTATAATTTGCATAATAGCCACTGTGCGCAGATAAGGCTTATCAAGCTTTCAATTAGCGTTATTACGATTTACGATAAACATAGTGGCGAATGTTATTTAATTTGAAACAATTATATCGTCGATTCGGCGCAAACGATCGATCGGACCGCCGCTCGTTCTTTCGTTCGTACGGTTTAATTATTTTCACGTGAGACAATTTTTATGAATGAATTATAATCTCGGCAACGATTTTCAAACAATGAGCGCCTCGGATAAAATAATACAAAGACGTCTGTTATGCAATTTCGCGATCTAGCATTTCATTTTGAAATTACACGGCGTTCGCCCGAACGAGGAGCATTTTCCGAATTAAATTTTCAATGCGGCAATTATTTGCATCTTTCCGTTTCACGAATTGACACTGATTGACACGTGTTTAAGCCAAATTACAGTGCGTAACAGCAGCTCCTTTACACTGGTTGTACAACCCGCTTTATACACTGGTTACGCATAATGAATGAGTTGATCGAATTCAAGCATTGCACGTGAAGGCCATGACAGGTGGAAAGTTTCGATGTAAATAAACGATTTTTTTTCTCCTCCGCATTTAACAAATTAGAAGCTGACAAAACCGCGGATGAAAAATTAATGCCGTCTCAATGGGACGGATAGGTCAGACGGACACGCGCTTCTTCTTCTACCTCTTCTACTGCGGACATCACGACTTTTTTAACATTGAGCATTTGATATAAAAAAAATTCAATCAAAGATTTCTAATACAGTAGAATCCGCTTAATTGAGACGCCCGTGTATTAGGACTAAATCCCAAGGAATATAAACCAAATATAGAAACTACAATCAGCTCCGTATAATTAAATTAATTATATTAGAATGAGCTGGTATATTTATTTTTCTCGAATAACTCTTTTAATATAAATCATACATGTCACAAACTTTTTGTATTTATCTAAAAAAGTTCCATTGTTGTCAGCATTTGCGAGAAAGAAATAAAAACAATTTTCGCTTCTGTTGGCACGGACGCTATGTTTTCCTCGCTCGCACCTGGTACTATGTACTAAATGTGAGTGAAACGTACTAGTGACACGTGCCGCTAGAACTCAGTCGGCGGCGAGACATAAGTGTCTTATTAATTTGTTTAAAAAATCCAAATTATGAAGAATGTCATGAATAACTATTTTTATTCTATGAAGAATTCATCAACATCTCGAATTTAAATGCTTGGGGTCTCTGATAGACCCCCTTAGGACGACTCGATTGTTATAGAGCCTCCGTGATGAATGTTTATGGTATTGGGAACATAATAAACCATTTGCTTCTTTTATTTAATTAAAAAAAATATAATTTAGATGATTGTGGTCAAAGATGACGCAAATGACTGCATCATTTGACAAAAAGTGACTATAATAGTAATATACTTCGGTTATCTGGGACACGATTCCGTACCATCAAGACATTAAAATAAACATTTGCAATATTCAATATGAATTCATTGTTAAATAATTATTTTTATGCTTTTTGAGAGACAAATTGAATCATAAAATGGCCACATCAATTGACTGAGTGGTTCTAATAGACGTCTGCAAATTGATGAATTCCTTTAGAAATTTTACACTTATTGGTCCGATGTGTCCCAATTAAGCGGAATCTACTGTACACGATAATAGTTGTTGACGATGAATGCATTTATTTATTTTTTTCTAATGAAATTTTCAATCCCTTTAAATAAATAAACATTTGGCAATGTTGTTGTATTCAATTGAAGAAAAAAAATGTTAGGACACATGACGGTAGTAAATATCTTCCATAGGGCGCTCGACTACTTGACCCCGCCCACTCAAAAAGCGCGGCAAGCGCCTCGGTCCCCCTCTCGCGCGGATGCAGCATCAGAAGTAGAAGGAGACGAAACGAGTTCCGCACGCGGGCGTGGGAAATCTCTTGCGCTGTTAGCACTGCCGAACACGTGAACATTCTAGAGGAGATTTTTGATGACAAAAATTTCTTAATACGATACATAAACAATCAAAAATAATATTTGTACATAAACAAATAAATACCGCGCGAGATACGGCAATCTTCATTAGCCGAACGCAAAAAAAATCTATTTTCTAGAAAGCGCGGTATCATTAGGGATTTTTTTTACTCCGAATCGCGGACAACCGCCGTCAATAAAACGAACGACAAAATAATTGCGGCGCCGAAAAATAAATATATTACAACAGATTCGGACGAAAATTTGCAGAATGCGATTAAATTTGCGCATTTAAACGCGTCCGAATGGCACAATTTGAAAGTAAATCTCGATCGAGCCGCGATAAGAGATATGTCCGGTTCACACACGGCCGCAGCGTACAAAAAAATCTCTCGAGACATGTACGAAATTACACGCTGAATTACCATGTTTCAATTTGGCATCAAGACTGCATCTATCAAACGGACCGATTAATTGCACTGATTTGCATGAAACGGTTGCATTCAGCCGGGCGAAGCCTGTGTTTAGCACGTCATTAGCACTGCAGACGGAATCAATGCAACCACGCAAAAATACTGCGTTCTCTGCAGACTAATCAAGTCATCTTGATTGACTCAATGCGTACAAAAAAATATACAGTCGACTCTTCATTTACACGGTAGATACGTTCCAAAAACAGATTGGTTCCATAAATTAAAAAAAAAATGTTAATTTGAAATTTTAGGTTATCAGAATTAATAAACAGTTCCATTTTTGAAAGATCCTGAATACCAGGATCGTTTAAATTGCTGGTCATTTACAGAACGATTGTCAAGTTCAAATGAATTGTAAATACGTCTGTTTCTCAAATATCAGGTAGACCTGGACCAAAACAAAAAAAGATTGCTAGTACCAACAGTAGTACATGACCAAAAAAAATCGGTAGATAAAGTTGTACAGTCAATAAATCTCTTTAAAAGAACAATGCGAAGGCATCTCCATAGTGTTGAGCCTCACAAAAAAATTCTATTGACTAAATTCCAGAAACAACGCCGATACAATTGGACCCAACTTTTAAATACTATAACTGAAGACTTTTGGAAACGCGTATTTTTTTCTGACGAAAGCCGATACTGCCAATTTAGTGATAATAGACGGATTTGGGTGTGAATGCGTTCTACAGACTAATTAGAGAATATTTTTATATATTAATACATGTCTTTTTTATTATGTGAGAATATAATCATAATTTATATTTATTAATAAGCGACAGCGCTGCCATCGTCGTGTATTGGATGGATGCGGCCAGGTAGCGGAATGCGTGGGGGGGGGGGAATTCTCGCCACTTTTTTTTTTTATATTCCGCAGCACCCCCAAATACTTTATCCACGAACCCCCACTGTGTATGTACACTGCGCAATTTGACATGGCGGAAGATCAGAAATATATTCTGCGATGGAATACTAAATTCTAAAAAATTAATAGGTGTTCGATTGAAAAAATAATCTATACGCGTTTATGGAAGACGGAGCTCCTCGCCATAAGTTCCGTAAAACAACTACCTAGAAAGATAATCAAAGTCCCCATATTTTGCCATGGTCAGGACAATCTCCAGATATGAACCTAATCGAAAACATTGGGCATGACAAATAAATATCAACAAAAGATCCCAAAACTAATCAGGAAAACCAATTAAATGACATTTTAACCGAAAAATAGACTAAAACCCCAAAAAGAGCCCATCGATCACTGGATAAATACCATGTACAACAGGACCAAGCCACTTCTGTACCAGAAAGGGGGATCGAAATCGATGATAGTTTTTTTCTTGAATATATTGTTTGTTTTAAGACCCTATTTTTTTAGTCGGCACCCTCATATCATGAAGATCGTGTTCCGAGATTTTGTCTCTCCGGGATTCTCTGCATTCTGGAGAATCTCCTGGCTGTCGTTTCTTCTGGCGAGATGCCCAAAGTATCGAAGAATCCTTTTGAGACATATGTTCGAAAGTCAGTCTTCTTTATAGTCCTCCATTTCTTTTAGGACAAACGTTTGTGCGTTTAGCGGTCCATGGTATTCTCAGCAGACGTCGCCAGCGCCACATTTCAAAGGCGTCAATTTTCTTTTTCATATTTTCGTTTATGGTCCAGGTTTCTACACCGTAATTAAAAATTGAGAATACCAGACAATGCACTAAACTTTTTTTTTGTCTTTTTGGAGATCCCGTTTTTCTAAATTGTTGATAACTTTGACATCGCCTTCTTATCTCCGGCGCACTTACTCATAAATAGTTTGAGACCCTAGTGTTTGTATTTTAATTAAAAAAATATATTAACACGTCTAATGTGTTAGAACTTAATGAAGCTTTGTTTGTTATTACTGACTGTGTTGTTTAATTTCTTATGATTAGGAAATCTGTTATCCACATCTGTATTTTTCTTGTTTCACACGTTGTTTATACAGTCAGCCCTCCTATAGCGTTTCCTCTAAATCGCTGCTTTTTACAAAATTTTCCTTGTCAACCAAAGAGCATTGACTTTTATTTCGCTCGGCAATGTATGATAGATTTGCGAAACATCTAAATTGACCTTAAAAATATTAGAATTTTGTAGAAAACATCGATTTACAGGTAACGTTATAGGAGGGTTGATTGTACGTATCTTGATATCTGCCATGCAAATCTGCAGGTCCCGTTGGAATTTTAAAGCTAGTTTTCTAGGTCGGGATCACAAGATTGATAAATTTCAACATTTCGTATACCTGTTTACGCATTCATCAAAAAATCATCTAATTAAGATGAGAATTTGTTTAATTAACGCGATAATAAATAGCCATAAAATTAATATGCAATCTTTTTGATTTTATCTGCAAACACGTGTATAAATAAATGTATATATATAATATATTCAAAGGGTTAAAGTAGAGACAAATTTCAAGCGAAAAAACTCGTTTTTTAAGGATGCCGCTTCATATCCGAACATAAAACCGAAAGGATTCTGCGATCGGTTGAAAAATATGTATATACATAAAATAATCCGCATATATTTTTATACATGCGTGCTTAATGATTTCGTCAATGTAATAATATAATTAAAGGTTACGACACGTCGGTGGCGGGCGCACAACTCTCATCTAACAATAATAAAATTCATCGAGGAAGGTTCTCACGCTTTCTACGTGAACCAACTTTTTGCGAAAGATAAATGTAACATGCGAGCAGGCAGGCGGCAGCGGCAGCCACTCGGTCCGGGGACAGAAAAATATTAATTAAAATCAAATTTGCATCCGTCTCGAACTTTGGACAAATTCGCGGTGAAAGGCGTCCGCACACAAAACCCGGGCAGGTGTCGGAAGATTTTTTTTCGCCAAAGACCGTTACGACACAATAACAACCCTAACCGCGTGTACCTGAAATTGAAATCCATTTTTTTTTCTGCAGGGGAGAAAGTCTTCGTATATCACATCCACAATGCGAGACGTAACGATCATCGATCGGTCCATATTTTTTTAATAACAATATCGGTTTAATATACGTATATGAGATTCGTATCAATATCACCTTTGGCCCCGACAAATTGGACAATCAAGAGGGAAACGGTAATTTATATTCGATTCAACGCGGAGGAAACCTATTAAAATTCGGTGTATGTTAAAACGTATTCTTCCCGGTGCCGGCCGTATCAAACAGCATCAATCATCACAACGAGATTGTTGCCGGAATATGGTCGAGATAAAAATCGCTGCATCGACCAGATGACACGCCGGCGTATTACACATATGTTTGCACAAGACGACGCCGGACTATCCTCAGGAATGATGATTATATTACCGAAAAATATGCGTAGATATATTACACCGAAAACCGCGTAAAAAAGTAATTGCATTAATAGGAAATCTGTTATCCACATTTGTTTACTAGTTTAATCCTAGAAAAATAGAGATGCTGACAATCAATTTAAAAAGTATAGATAGTTAACCCTTTCAGTGCGGGGCGCATGACGTACATGCGCATACAAATCGTGTCCAGGGTGCGGCCGCATGTCGTACATGCGCGAGATTCTTTAATACTTTAACTTGTCGCTGCACAAACTGTAACTGAGCAAATGATGGTGTTTGTTTTAAAATCAGCTAATAAACACAGCTATCAATAAATATACAACATATCAAAAAGAAATGCAGAACCATGTAATATGTAAATATGAATAGTAACGATTCAAATCGCGCGTGGTGTCTCATTCAAATTCCGGTAGTATCGAGGACGCATCTCATTCAGGGTTGTTAAGGGTGTTCCACGTACATTATGTTCCACATACACGTGTACGGATGTAATGGTATAAGAAAATTGCATTTCGCATTTTTGATTTTGATTTGCATTCCCATTTTTTTCTCACTTTATCTCTGTTTGAGCAATTGATATTTTGTTCGATTTATTATTACGAAAATAAAGCGAATCGAGCTAATTTTTTTAGTTGAGATGGAAGAACATATCCCAATCAACATGTTTACATAAATCGAGTTTAGACCCGCCGCATTGAAATGGTTAAAGATTCTTGTAAAAATCCGGCGTAGAAAAAAGGTTAATGACACCTCGCTATTCGTCGTCCTGTTTTCGATCGTTTTGAAGGAGATTAATATATCTAAATGACACAAGTTAAATAGCGAAATAAATTGAGGCTTGGATTTATATTTATATATAAAGATGATACATTATTATTTATTTTACTTTACAAACATAGATAGTAGCGTATGACTGGCGTGGCGTTTTTAGTGCTAGAACATTTTTATGCGCTTTTTCAATTTAAAAACCACGTGTAAATATGTAAAATAGTATATATAAAATCATCCAAATTATCATATTATTGAAATGATTCATTAGAATATTCTAAGAAATTATAAAAGTTCAATTTATAACTGTCGGGCACCGGTGACTGACACTGTCGGGCACCGGTGACTAATTAAAAATACATATTTTTGTACCTGGGAATCGTATTAAAACAAATAATTCGTGCAAAAATATGGTATTTGTTCTGTTTAGTGGACCGTGATGTATCAAAACCGTGTAAAAAACATTTAAAATATGTGTAAAACTGAGAATATTCGCAGGAAAATCAAGCTGAAATTCTTCCCGCGCGCGAAGATACATTTAAAAAAAAGAATCAATGAGCCATTAGATCATATGTCATCATCATCATCTATTGCCAGCCACAAGGCTCTCACTCGCTGAGGGCATGGGCCTTACCAAACTCTCGAATGGTAATTGAGGCCAAAGGAACCTGAGTCTCTCACGTGACGTGAGGGCTCCTCTTCCGTGTCCATACCGCGGGGACCCAAGCCGTCTTGGTATGCGGTTTTTTGTAAAGAATTTCCCTCTCTTAGCCATTGCTGGCATTGGTCGTACATCTTTTAACTTGTTGGTATCATATTTTACCCTCTCGACTGTATCCAGGCAAGTAAGAGGTGGTTTGTCTCGGTATTCTTTTTTTCTCTTCTCTGAGGCGTTATCTGCTTATAACGAGTCACAAGTGACAAGTAGCGAGCGACCACACCCGGGGGTCCCATAGAAAGACGGAAGAGGAGCAAAAGTAACGAGACTAGAACAATTATTGGTTAAAAGATAAGGGTTTACCTTCCCAGGGTATACTGGCTCTGTGGTGAGAAATCCGATAGAGATAGAATTTTTTTATCTGCTTCTTCAATTTAAAAACCACGTGTAAATATGTATAAAATCTTCCAAACTAGCATATTATTTTTTTAGCTATAAAATTTTTCATATCATTTATTGAAACGATTCATTTGATCTTTCTAAAAGAAAATATATTCTGTTGTGCATTTTGTGATTGTCGAGCACCCCGCTATTTGCGTTTAATTTTAGTACCACGTATCTACGTATTCCTTCTAATTACGTTTTATCAGTCTCTTAAAAAAGCGTAAAAACGGGGTTACACTGTGCGTTAAAACTCGATTCACAACTGCCGGGCACCGGTGACCGACATGTTATACGATACGTGTTAATCTTTTCTATTTTTGATTTTTTAACAAACAACTTTTTTTAATCGAATATCGGATCAAATCCTATAGATGATTCTTTTAATAAATTTATAAAAAAATATTAAATAATAGGTAGTTAAACCTCGGTTTACAACTGTCGGGCACCGGTGACTGACACGGACATAACTGGGAATCGTATTAGAACAGATAATTCGTGGAAAAACATGATTTTTTTTTGTACTAAGTGGATTAGTGGTTTCGTGTTGTTTTAAAAACCGTGTAAAAATTGAGAATGTGAATGTGATAAGATTTTCAACAAAAACAAACATTTATGAGTAATAAACATAATTTATGACGGAGAATCGACGAAAACGATTTAAATACATTAATTTTTATTTTATTCAGCTGAAAAAGAGCGCAATTTGAATGAATAATCACTGTTACAACGCGTTTCGGCCGCAACGTTGATGGATGAAAATTGATATTAAACACAGCTAGTTCCCATATACACTGTTGTGATTGTCATTAATCATCGACACATTTTTTTTTTATTATTATTTATGTAATTTTATCCCATAACATGGGCATTTACACGCGGGAAACACATGTCGTGCATCATTTTTTTAAGAGGAATAACATCTCGCGACACGAGTAGTGATTATTTATCGGCGACACATAAAAAATAAGCACAGGCGAATCGACTAATTTGAGTTTTTAAATAAGCGACAACAGGTTTTGGCGTTTCCGTTCGTCGAGATCTCCCGAAGCCGGATCGAGCGAAAACAACTTGTAGGAGTGCACGAGGAGTCGAAGGCGGTTGCGGAAACAATACCGAGATTTTTGCGTTCGGCAGACGTCAAAGGACTATTTCGTCGATGAATCGACGTCGTTTTGAGGGAACTGAGGCAAAATCGTCGTGCACTGAGTTTTGTTTTGGCGTTTGTCAGGCCGCCGATAAACAATGTCGTCTCGCTGCGTTTACCTGCGACGGCTTGCAGCGAGGCCAGCAGCAGCAGCAGCAGCAGCGGCGGCGGCAGCAGCAGCAGCGAGGGCCGTAGCGGCGGCGGCCCCATGGCGAGGCCGGCCGGCCGCCTCCTGTCGCCTCTCCGCCTCCTCGAGCCACTCGCGCCTCGAGCGCAACTCACGACCGACGCAGCCTCCGCGCAAACACTCACTGAACCGATCAAAATGGCCGCCCCGGTGTTGCTCCGCACGGCCAACACAAACCGTCCGACCCACCGACGCCGACCTCCAATTTTATGTCTACCCCGCGGGATCGACGCAGAAAAATTAATTACGACGATCGATCCCGGATCCTAAATCCAATCCCGCTCCTCGACCGCCAAAAGAACGTGAGAAAATTTCGGGAACTATTTAACCACCTTGCATTGTCGTTACGGTAGAAATAGTCGTTGGCGCGCGTACCGAAACATATATTAATTTCTGAATATTATTCACCCGAAATAAAAAAATCAAAAAATAATTCCTCGATCACAAAACGCAAAACTTAAAATCAATTTTAATTCGATTAAAATATGAGGATTCATTATTATCATTAATTTTAAAAATATATATGCATTTTAATACAATTAATTTGTCATTTATTATTGATAAATTTTGTTCGGCATCAAAATACTGTTTTACGAATGAATATAATTTTGAAAAAAAAATGATATTTATTTTTGATGCGGACATATGTTTTCGGGTCGTTCGTTTTTATCGCGGCCGTTCGAACGCCGACGGTTTCGCCCCCCTGCCGTTTGGAATGTTAACGTCAGTGGCGAAGGCGACCGCTCCTGGCGCATTTTTACGTTGCACCGACAGATGGCAGACTAGAGCGTAACTTTGTTTATAACAAAAGCTGAGCTTTTGGCCGCGACAGTTTCATTAACGACCATGTTTGAAAATGTTATTTAACGCGATCGTCTAACTTTTTGAATCGCATAATAACGTAACACTTTTTATAATTCTTGCATATGAATAATACGCGAATATTAAAATATTAAAATATTAAAAAATTGACGTAGCCGTGCTGATTTTTTTGTCTAAAATTATCTAAAGGATAATTATAAATAATTGTTGACCTTTATTGTCCGCAAATGCGAAAAAAAATTAAAAACACAATATTATTTTCCAATGGTGCGATGTTTTTAATCGCTCAGTAAAATTAATTTTTAAAACAAATGTGAAGGCATTGTCGAAGAATTTATCAATTCTTGGCTTACATTTTTGGGGTCTATTTTGATACAAAATCGGCCAGAACCGTTGGTTTCGAGCCGCCGTGACGGATCGGTTAAAAGAGTAGTTTTCTTTAACGTGAATGCAAAGTAATTCGGGTAGAAATACAATTTAAATACAAAATCCATGCTATGATAATCTTTCGGTTTATATTATTACTTTCTGCAGATTTATACATATCGTCAGTATCACGAAAAAATATATGTTTTATAAAGATATAAATTACGGTTCTACGTCTTTTAATTTAAGAATTAATATCATTATAAATGATTTTTTGATACGGCAAGATTCCTTTTCGGCGTCGATATATATTTTTCATCTTTTCCTATTATAAACGTACGAAATATAAATATTCAATGAATTTTCGCAATAATATCTGACCAGACATAAATAAAAAGCGTAATATTATCAGTGGAGCATTTAACATTTGAGAGGCCCCAAGCGCAATTTAATTCTGAGGCCCCCCTCAAAATATTTACACTGCACCCTATAATGTGCATTCTACGCGAATGCTTTTGAATCAATTTTTCAATGTTTTGGATAGATAATTAATTTCATATATTTTTTTGTAAAAAAACAAAAGAAAATTAAACTTTTTTAATTTTTATCGCTTCTTCCCTTTCTTCTTTTTTTAATAGATTCACCATGATCAAAATAAGCAATCTCGATGTTACAAATATTTAATATTTAAAAATATTCAGGGGCCCCCCGAGGGCACCGATGCCTTCCATCGCTTTAGCTTAATTTAGCTAAGAACCTGAATTCATTACACGTGGTCTGCGAACCAATAAGTCCATATAGTTCGAAATATGACCGTTAGGGTAGCCACCTGAAAAACATGCCATAACTGACGTTATTGCTACTGCTAAATTATTGAATATTTTTGTTATGAAAAAATATCGTTTTGAGAGTTGAATTTTAAAGCCCTCTGAAATAATGAGGCCCCAAGCGTGCGCCTTATGCGCCTAGGGGGAAATCCGCCACTATATACGGTTACATACAATAGCCCCATAATGTATATTCATATGTATTGCCGTGTAAAAATGTTTGATCAATAACACTGAAAAATAAACTCGCGTCCGCTGTCAAAATGTATCGAAACGAACTAATTGCGATTAAAAATATCTTAAATAAAAATATATAATTATTAATATATTTGAAAAAATATAAAATGGCAACACTGTCAAAGACATGTTTTCAAAAGCAGTCGATCGGAGCGGAGAGTGAAAATTGTTTGGCTGTTATCAATAAGAAAATTGCTGAAATAAAAAAGAAAATACAACTATCGGGTAATATTAAAAAAATATTTTACACTATGCTTCCAATTATATATATATATATTTACCATCTTTTTAGAGGGCCAACGTAAGGCATATTATGAAGAAACCGATAATGCCAATCGCCAAAACGTTGATAAACTAAATAATCTCAAAAAAGAAATAAAAAAACTGACAGGGGAATTGACGAAAGCTAAAAATGAGCTCGGCGGTGAAAAACAGTTCAGATTGGTGAAATATTTAAGCGAGATTGGTTCGATCGCAAACAAAGATCACGTCCAAGTAAGTAATTATATACTCTAACAATAAATAATCATGTATACTTACATCGATACTTCACCGCTTTCAGTTGAAACAAATATTAGATCTCAAAGTGATCGATTTGCACAAACAATTAGATCTTATGAAGTATAAGAGAAAGAGGAAGAAAACAGATTTAGCTAAATTAGAGCAGGAATATCAAAAATTGTTTTCTGAAACGACAAAAATCACCGTTAACAAGAAAAAATCACAAAAATCATCTAAAAAGGTATAAACAATGCGTAAATAAAATGTCATATTTACGCTAAAAAGCATTCGTATTTTACTAGGCGATATCGCAATTAGAAAATGACATTCATAGAATTGCTGTTCAATGGATGGAAGCAGAACACATTAGAAAGAAATATACAGGAATACGGTAACGCATATTACGTTATATTTAATATTAGACGATCCTAATTATTTGATTTATTTTATAGATATTCGTTATTAAACGATTCCGTAAAATTCGAGAGCGCCCTAGCGAAAGTAGAACGTATGATTAAACATCAAAACGAAGAAATTAACAAATTACAAGTACGTTTGTATGATTTATCCGATGTTAAAATTAATTTATTGTATTATAGTAATATTTTATTTAGGAAATCAACAGATCGGCAATGCAAATGAGGGATAGTACGATGAGTTCGTTACTGCAGCATGAATCGAGAGCGGCAAACGCTTCCGGCCAACGTGAAAAACAATTGCAACACTTAAACAATAAAGTCGACGATAGAAAAGCAGAATTAGAACGATTGGAAAGGAGAATATTCCCTACGGGTATAAAAATGTTAATTGTTCATTAGAGAACGTATTTTTCTTTAGTCGGCACCCTCATATCTGACGATCGTGACTATTCTTGTTCCAAAACTCTTGATTTTATTTCCTTCAATAAGAGAATGTATAAAATACTATACATTGAATAATTTTAGCTCGGCCGATGTTAGTGCAGCAAGATTCTATCGGATCCGACTTGGCGCCAGTAGAGGAAGAAAACGGGTCCTCAATGAGCGGAACGAACATAGAAGACATATTTCAAAAGCTCATGAAAGCGACAGGTTACATTACGAGATGATTATTCAGATATCTCTTTTATGCAAATGTAAATTATTTATTTTTCATAGGAGTGAGCGATCCGGAGAACGTTTTCGACCGATTCAAAGCCCAACAATGTACAACGGAACGCTTAGTTTATCTTAAAAATACAATGGAAGAAGAGAAAAAACATTTAGAGACGGATCAAAATTTAATGCTGGCGGAAATTGAATCACATAAATTCGCTCAAGTCAAAGACAAAGAAGAGTACGACATTAATTACGTTTATTTATATTCTACGAATATCTTACATTTATTATTAATTTAGAAACCAAGAAGAGATGGAAGATCTAAAAAATGAGATTGAAAAGGAAAAGGAAAAACAAAAACAATTGGATATCGAAGAGAAGAAAATTTTAACCGTTCTATTGGATATCAAACGATCGTTTTACGATTGCTGTCTTAAATTAGAAGTATTTTTTTTTATATAATATTTTAACATGGATACATGCGAATAAAATTAATATTTCTCAGGACGCCGACGCAAATATTATACCGGATTGGTCGGAGGATACGTCAAATTTGGATGAAGTCTTGAAACTGTTAAAATCCAAATATGTAGCAGCGTCTCAATTGACAGAAAAACCCGAACCCGTAAAAGTCATAGAAGAATATCTAACGACCAAACCTACGGAAGATAGAGTAAGACATCATAAATTATCAACGTTATTTCATATTATATATAACGATTTATTATAGAGACGCAGTCGAGATATTACTGCAATGGAAAAAACTCCGATGGAGGAACGAAATATTTTACCTGCCGCTTATAATGAGCTTTTGGCTCCACGTACAAAGAGTCGAGGAGCTGGTACACCTTCCGGATCACAACCAAAAGCAATAAGTATGTACAGATCAATTTATTTAAATTAACGGAGTGATATTTAATTTTTACTTAAAACAATTTTAGTGTCGGATGAAGAGGAAGAAATACCGAGCAGAGGATTTTTGAAACGACAAGCGCAACTCATAGTAGATACAAAATCACGACGGAAAGGCTACAGAATACCGCAAATGGCCAAAAAATAAAATAACAATGAATGAATAAAGATGATTTACACCGTTTTTAGAAAGAAATGCTTTGGTTTTCATTTTTATATTAAATCGTAATACATCCTATCTTTTTTTTATACAGTACAGGCAATTTCCCGTCGATTCCAAGGGATACGTTCCGGTTCAAGATCGCGATAAGCAAAATTTAATGAATGACGGACAGGGGGATTAAGAAAAAAACATTATAAAACTTCAAAAATTATTTGTTCTACGTTGCAAAAAACAATCTGGATTCCTTTGTTTAGCCTCTAGGTTGATCATGCAAAATTTGCAAAAACAGTTCTTCAATAGTTAAGCAGCCTCCAAATTCCCAGATTTGTCAACACCAAAAAAGCTCGAGGTTCAACTTCAATGTCCTCGCAATATTTTTTGGCACAAGGAGTTTCTGGGTGATGAACCGAAAATTTTATTTCTGCAGATACATTTCCACCAAGAAGAGTTAGAAGATCTTTTCCTCCTTAAAATCCAGAAGCACTCTTCTTCTCTATAGAATAAACGTACGTATTATCATTCCACAATTTCACAGAATTCTTGGATATTTTTCACCTGATTCTTCAACTGTACTAGCCAATTTGCTAATCATTTTAGGGTTATGCAATTTTGATAACCTTTGGTTGCTTTAAAAACTTTTTATCCTTTATGTTGAGTTTTTAAATGTTCACAAAGACTGATTTGTATATTCACAGGAATGTGGTGTTAATTTAGCGATGTTTTTTCTCACTCACATCCGGTGCGATGTGCCGTGTGAAAGTGAAACATGCTGCGATGAGATATCGCCGAGTGCACGTGTCATATTGATTAGTTAAAAACTCCAAAATATCAACCAAATTATGAGAATATCATGAATAACTATTTACATTCTCAGATTAATCCATTGAAAAAAAAATGTTAAGATATTAATAAAGAAATCTTCAATATCTCGAAATGCTTGGGATCCCTGAGACCCCCCAGCCGCCAATTCATCATACAGCTCCTTCAGCGATTGTCTTCCTTAATGTCGGCAAAACATCGGCCATATCTAGCAGATACAAATGCATAGTCAAGTGGCTTTGAAAACTGAAATCGAAGAAAGCCAATGATGACTATCAGCGATTTACCTAATAAGATCGACATATCCTAGACAACTATTTAAAGATGTCGAGAGTCCCGCATGATTTGTCTGACCGCAACAAGACGGAACGTCTCAATATATATAGATTATTGCAGGCAAAAGAGCAATACCACCTGTTTCATCGAAATTTAATTACTAGAGATGATAAATGAGTCCTCGACACGAACGTTACGAAGAAAAAACAGTGGTTAACCCCTGGACAAGATCCAATTCCAACCCCAAAAGCAGGACTTCATCTAAAATAAAATTTTGTTAGCTGTGTGGTGGGATGCAAAAGGAATAATTAATTTTTAATTATTGAAATATGATTAAACGATCACGGCACGGTTGGGACACTTGCATCCACCATACTCACCAGATCTGGCACCTTCGGATTACTATCTGTTTCATAAGGACAAAAATTTATAATAGCAATCGAGATAGAATCAGTCCTTTCCGGGTATTTTGTTTCATACCCGAGGGAATTTTATAATTAATACTGGTCAGTGTTTTGTAGCATGGATTCCAGTTAATTCCATAATCGCTAAGGATAAAAAAGGATTGATTATACTACGCGTCATAGAGAAAAGGATAGAAAATGAACCAAAGGAACGCATACGCATTTAAATAATAGTCTGGATTTAATAAAACATATTCATTAATATTTATTTTTTTAGATTTCCAACTAAAAGAATAACTGAAATCAACATATACAACTAATATTCATATTGATATACTGACCAATATATATTTATATACAAATATTATATTATCGACAATAATTTGTCTAGTCCGTTCACATCAAAGTAAAAGACATTATAGTATCTATGCATATACGCATTTACATAAACGTGTACAGTAAAATGTATAGGAGAAAGAAAAAAAAAAAAAAACATTATGTATAAGCAAACCATTAAAATAATAATATTTACGAACTGAACTAATGACGGAATATTCGTGTAAACATCAGTTACACACGCATGGACGAACCGCAATATGTAAAAAATAAATAAAAAAATATATGTACACGGGATGGCGTTCATTACGCGCAATGATTCGATGTATTGCCATCCCGACATCCGATTATTAAAGAAGAGAAAATCCTAAACATAATATTATATAATATGTAAGATTTTCCGATAAAATTTATACATGGTGGGATAAGACATGAATATTGTGACACACAAACGTATATATATATATATATATATATATAGCATTTTTCAACAACCATTAAATAGCCATAATACCTCACAATGATCACACTACATTAATTATATTAAATATATTAATATAAATATAAAATTTATAGAGGAAAGCGAGCGTTTTAGTAAACGATGCAGCAATGTATACAACATTATATACATGAATATCTGATAAACGCATTTAGATGCATAAAAAATTATGATGCAACCGAGTTAAACGATAAATAAAATCGGACGAGACGTCGTAATATTTAACCATAATAATGCTGCATGTCGAATTATCGATAGATGCGTTTTTAATGCGACAATGCATCCGACAACGGATCGAAGCATAAATACGTTATATGCGTTTTATAACATTTTTATTAATTTTTTGGTGCAGAAAACACGATGGTGTCAGTCTTATCAAACACACCGCCTTACACATGTAACCCTGCCGTTGGTGGTGTGCCTCGTGACGTACTTACTTATTTCCGATACAATTTAAAACGAAATAGGGAGACATAAATAAATAATCGAGTGATATACATATCGACGGAATCAATCGATAGGCGATTGCACGTCGTTCTAGATTCACAATTAAATCACTACAAAAGAACGGGAGCCCTATGAGCCGACAAAAATATCATAACAATGTAACACGCTCGTATAAACCTTACAGAAAATATTTTAAATAAAATTTGACTAAATTTGAACTAAGAATATTTAAATTAAAAAATATTCTAGCGACCACAGCAATTTATTCATATAACATTGATGCAATATTGTCTTTACTTCAATCGTAATTTTAAATTTAACAATTAGTAGGAATGAAAATGTCCATTCTACGCATTTTTCAATTAATTAATTAATTAAATATATAATATACTGTCATACTACAGTGACAAAGTCACATTTTCGCGCTATCATCCGTCCCACAAAATTATATAACAGAAAAACAATTTTAATTTAAATATAATATATAGACAATATATAACGAATATTTCATTGTATAGCTACTTTTTTTTAAATGTACACTGATACCATACAAGAAAACATTCAAAGATTAATATTTTCCAAACATATTAAATAATAAAAAAAACGCATTATTTAAAATAAAGTACATCAATAAATCATCGTCGATGAATTAAATATATAACACGTCGACGTACACATTTCACTGGTTTATATTAAAGCAAATATATTGAATTTTTAAGTATATATATACATATATTTATGAATTGAAATGATCGGCAATACTTTACACGTCAAAATCAAATCATCCGCCATCTTATTTAAATAGAAAACAAATTATTATTCACGAAATCGATAACAATATTACATTTATACAAAACTAATGATCATATTACGCAGGCAAAAAAATATTTATAAGCTTCTTAATCTATGTTATCCCAAAAAATATGGATATATACAATAGCAGTCACCAAAAAAAGTATCTCTATCACTTTACACATTACAAGTAACAATGAAACCAATTTGGAAGTACGAAAAAGAACCTTTCTGGAAAACTGGTGCTACTTTGGACTTGGTTGCATCTTGCTTGGAAGCATCTATGGTTGAAATTCCTCTTAAGTAGGACCAAGATTAAGCTAAACATTACCCTCATCAGGCCTGTCCTGACATACTTGCCCGAATCTTGGACTCTGACAAAGTAAGATGAGTGACAATTAGATATCCTAGAGGAGGAATCTAAGACAGATACTTGGAGCTGTATAGAGATATACCAGTCACAGTTATCGTCAGAGGGACCAGAAGGATCAACGAGCCTTCCGGTATCTAGAGGAAAACCAAATCTGAGATAAGGCAGTACAGCAAAACGCTGATGCATAAGACTGGAGAGAAAAGGAAAAAGATGCTGAATTAGACGAGGGTTCTTTACAAAGATTGTTAAGAAAGAAATGCAAGCTTGAACACTAGATAGAATATTTCATACACATCATTCGGAGACCAAAGTATCATCTTCTATTAAGGGGGGGGGGGGGACCAAAAATAATCAAAATACTTTAAAACATTTTTAAGTCAGTTTACTTAAACTACTATTAGTTGTTTACTAGTAAACAAAATAAAAATCACTCGAATATTGTTGTTTTTTTGTATCAAATAATGCGATAAGATGGCCGATGACGGTCAATTCCTTTGCTAAAACAGATATACATATATCAGTAAATACGTATATATAAAATAAAGAATATCACCGATCACAAAAACCATAATCAATATAATAATACAAAACGGAGAGTGATGATCAAAATTCAATGATTTCGTATCAAAAACATTTTTTTACATACGGCATATTTAAAAATTTCGATTGCAGGAACATTTTTGCAAAACTAAATGATAAAAATATCCCTTTGTTTTCGTTCATTTATATTAATTTAATAGCAACAATATAATATTCTATAAAATTCATTACATTTTTACAACCTATCTAAATAATGGATACAACCGCGTCGATGCCGACAATTTTCTTTTATAACCGGAGTTTAATTTGATGCCAAAATAAAACGCAGATCATATATTCGACCAGTTAAGACGATCGAAGTACGCTATTCGAATATACCCTATGCCTTGTAGTGTATTCGTACACCGAGTTAAAGATATGTTAAGATTATAAGACACCAATTAATTTGATTAAAAAAAAAAACAAATTTTTCGTATTATAAAATGGTACTTTAGTTTTAAAGCATGATCTTACACGTAAAATACATATTCGGTGAGATTAACGACACCGATACCACATATTTTCATTGAATGTCTTAAATAATCTATACGAAATTCAAAAATAAAGCTTTAAAATTACGATAAATCAAATAGAATCTTTGCGCATGGTTAAATAAAGTCAATAAAAAAAAATAATACATAATATATATGTACGTAAATCCCATTTTAAATTGATAATAACCAAATCAGATGACTAACACTCGGGAACATTAATTTTAGTATATCTACGATTCAGTCAAATATACATACAAGAGTTTATAGTTAGATACAGAAGGACTGAAGTTTTTGGCAGTGTACAACATAAAATTGTTTTAATTTTTAATTACGATTAATGTTAACATTAACATTATTATTAAATACTATTATTTTTTTTAAAAATACGGGCAGTCCTCAACGAATCAACACAATATGATACAGATCTAAATCAGAATTATGTATATTTTTTACTTCAGTACAATTAGGAACGTCTCACATATTTGTTACGAAACAATTGCTCGCCAATTTCGCTTTTATAAATTACACGTTTTGATACAATTTACATTTAAACGAAACTCTAAATTA
The DNA here is from genome assembly GCA_022495035.1 of Philopotamus ludificatus. NCBI lineage: Eukaryota > Metazoa > Arthropoda > Insecta > Trichoptera > Philopotamidae > Philopotamus > Philopotamus ludificatus. The sequence goes on along the minus strand of JAGXCT010037262.1, from coordinate 119,043 downwards.
TTGCGGTAAACATATAATTTTAAATTGCCATGGGGTTTAAGCCAAAATAATAACTAAACGTGAAAAATTTCATTAAAAAAAAAATTAATAGAAAAAAAGCAAAATACCGACGATATTTAAAAACTACATACACCACAATTAGATCGAATAGTATAAAATTCAGATTTAGTTTGTTGTAAAAAATTGATTTATTTTGAGCTACAACCAGCCTGTGATTTTTATGACAATTATATTTATTCGCCGTTAATAAGGATTGCCACAAAAAATATTTTTTAAGCTATTTGCATCGATTTACAATCCCCAGATCATTGCATCTGTTTCGTAGCAAGATTACCGAGGACGGAGACCCCTCTCGATGACAGCACGTAGTTTATATTAAGCTTTAAATATAAGCGAGGGATCTACGATACCCCTGTTCAGTTTTAAAGTTTATATTTCTTTACAATAGGATAGAACGCTTAATAGAAAAAAATCATAAGTCAAATAAACAATAAAAAATCGCAAAAATGAGTAAAAACGGAAAAGAAATAAACATAATCCGGCCCATTATCGCAATATCGATGCAATTAGGTTAAAACGTCATTCCTTTTTTCATATTATTCATCGCAGAAACAGTCAGTGGAGTATGAATAAATATTTTTTTTAGATTAGAATTTTCGTGTAAAATATAATTTGAAATAAACCAAAAAAAAAGCTTTGCACTTTACATATAAATATCAGTCAATTAAATTATTAGTGTTTTATAATATTTACACACCTATTCGCAATTTCCTAAAACACAAGAGCGAATAACGAGAAACAAATTCAATCGAAAATGCTCCTCGAATGCTAGGAACCGTGTCCTTCCCATTCTATGAGATACTGTAATTTACCACTTTCAGTCAAACGCTTCCCCGCCAGTGTGAACTTCTCGCCGGCGGCTATCCTGTTCGGAGCGCCAAAATAACTGTGCACGGACGACTTAAGATCCTGTATATCGTCGGGCACGTTCCACTGATCATTTTTTTGCGGCGATAAATTCAAGCTCCTCACGCTACTTATGCCGGGATTAATATTCGAAATCAATTGAGCGGTGGGCGCGGCTATATTGGAAATTCGAACTATTGAACCGATGCCGTTGGTGGAAGAGGTGGATCCGCGCCTTCCGTCGCAATAATTTTTCTCTTGTCGTTGTCGCAAACAGCGGCTCTTCACGGAAGTATCCAGACGGGCGGAAATCTGTTGAATAACCTCGGCGGCGGTCGCAGTTTTGGTCGGTTCCTCTTGGCCCAGCGACGACCGAAGAGATTTCTGACGCTCGTTTAAATTAATATCCTTACTGACAGCTTGATTATTCTAAAAAACAACGGAAAAAAAATATTAACCGATCGAAAAATTCAAAACATGATCAATCGACGATAATAATACCTGATTGTTCACTGAGAGTTTGGTCCTGCGATGTCTTCGTCGCTTAACTTCTCCGTTCGGTCCTATTATAAGATCTTTTTCGCTGAGTTGCCTCTTCAATAATTTAACGACGGGTTGAATCACCGGATTTAAACTGACCGGCAACGATATTCTCTGGTGTTTCTTCATAACGGAACTACTCGGCAGCTTATTTCTATTAAATAGTTTATTGGTCATAGAATTACCTTTGACGGCGCCCACATTACCGAACAAGGTATTCTTGTTTTGATCTATCGCACTATTTACACTATGGAATGGATTGTTTGCGCCCTGAAAATTAACAGGCGGTGGTATAATAGAATCTAAAGTACCGCGACTAGACGTGTCATCACCGGACGAGTCGTTCTCCAATTTGCTATGCGAATAAATTGAATACATGTCGTCGGATTTCATATGATGCAGCGACATGATTTTGGAATGCTCAATTATATTCTTCGTCGACAATTTGGATATTTCCAAATTGATTGCTAAATTATTCGTGAATGATTTAGAAGTGTTTAGCCTTAAGTTCATTTTTGCGGACTCGTCGTCCGACTGCGACTTTTCAATCTTGACCGGCGATTTTTCTTTGATGTGAATTTTCAGCTTTCTATCGTGCAACATGGATTTAGTGGATTTATCGTCTTTAAAATCTGCTAAATCCATATCCGAATCGTAGCTGCAGTCTACTTTTTTGGATATAGACTGAGACGCTTGGTAATCGCACGACACATCGCTTAAATTCGAGTACGAACTTGGACCGCTGATTGCGGGCGGAGTCGGAGGCGCCGACATAGACGTCGGCGGAGTCGGCGGTAACACGACTTCGTTTAGCCTCAACGTGGATCCGTAAGTACTAGAACCGTCTTTAGAAATATCATTTTCTAATAATCTAAGCGAACTATCTTCGTGTAAATGAAGAGTATTAGTACTAGTGGACGCGGTCCTGAGATTATTTTTTTCTTGTCTAGCGAGGGATTTTCGTAGCTTCTTTTTACTTTTATTTATTGCTTCGTCGTTATCTAATCTTTTTAAATCTCTACAACTATATGTCTCCCTTCTCTTTTTAATCCTTTTGGAAAAAATGTCTTTTGTACTAGATTCGGCATTACCTCGTTTTGATAATACTGATTTAGGAAATGGTACACTCTTCTTGACGAATCCACCGCATTGATAATCCATCTCGTAAAATTTGTATTCTTTTTGTTTTACAGGTTTGATATCTACGAGTGGTAAATCATCGTTCGAAGCGTCCGAGTCTACGCCTTCTTCTTTATATTTTTTACTTAACAAAAAATTCGATTTAACGTTAAATTCACTGGAGGGTTGATAACCGGATGGTATATCCGGAAGAAGCATTGGCGACGGAGTAGATCTCTGACTCTCAGCATCTGAACCGGAGCTCGATTGAAATTGTTTTCCCATCATAAGAGACTGCCAATGATGATCAGCCGGTACTATCATGTGCTGCTGGGAATCTGCTGAATTATGCGAATGATCTTGCCTGTAAATAAATGCTATGCTTAATCCACCGATACGATATAAACAACTCCATTATTATTAATCGAAATTGGAGATAGATTAACAATGTAAACAATACTTACTGCTGAGGTATAAAAGATAATCCCAGTCTTCCCCATCTATTTGCGAGCGCTTGATCGGAAATAGGTCCCCTCGGTAGCGGAGTCGTAGGTATTGACGGTGGCGGAGGCGGTGTCCTTTTACGCAGACCCCAAATCGTCGTACGCTTTTTAATTTCTCTACCGCATTTGAATCTATTTCCGTTATTGCTGAGAGCGGACAATATTTGTTCACGCCTCTCGGATGGTGTTGTTGTTTGCATCTGAAAAATCAATATACCGGTCAATACATAAAAAGCAGCATACAAAATAATAATTAAAAATGGATAAATTACCTTCAACGGTAGCTGTAACGCGTACCAATTACTGGCCGTATACGGTATAACTGTAGTATCCAAATCAAAATATTTCTTCGAGTGAAACATCGTTAAATTAAACAGCACTAAATGGACTAGATCTACCCATTTCATCTCGATTCGTCTTAAAAACTCTGAACCAAAATTACAAAGTGAACATACAAACATATAGAATCTGAAATTTAAAAACAATAATTAATATAGAGATACCGGAAAATATGATACATTAGTAGTCAATTGATTCCGAACATTCATAGCCGTTATAATCTGTGTAGTTTTTAATTGGCTCCTCATAATTCCGTAGAACCTACGGAATCATGATTATGCCCAACCGCGATCACGACCACGTCAGATAATGTCACACAATACTCAACTCCTAGCAAAGGTTTTGTAGTAGTTAAACATACCATCATCGAAATTACAAAAAAAATTGAGCCAGAAGATTAGAATAAATTACACAGGCCGTATCCCAAGTCCAACAGTTTTTTTGGTATGTTAGCACAATTGTCCTTGACGTATCTTGACATTGGTAGCCTTATTGAATGAATATTCTAATGTAGGCTATCGAAAAGCTTTCACGTGTTTTAGTATGATCGGTAGTTAATTTGGGGAAAGAAATTTTGGTTAAAAACATCGGGTTCGGTGAACGTGCATATGAAACTGGTGGAGTTCAGTACCTCCAAGAAGGTTAAAAACCACTGCCCTAGATGCTGATTAAGTAAAGCCAGATTTACGGTTTTAACCACTACAGAACTAAATGCCATACCGAAAATCCCTTTCTTCGGAGAAAGTGGAGCTACTTTAAATAGGACAAAATTAATATTGATAAATAAATAAAGATTTTTTGAGAAAAAAAATAAATTACATATGTTGTTTTATCGATGCTAGCAAACAAATCAATAATCTTAGATAATATTCAGTCTATTATTTTAGATTTATATTAAAGTTCAGGTGTCCCAAGATTATTAAGTACTATGTATCAAGTCTAGAAAGAATTTATCAGAATATAAATAAATATTAAGAATAAAGACACAATCAGAAAACAATTCCGATGAATAACTGGGACTCCGGTTATTTGGATGAAATCCCAAGCAACAAACGTCAAATAAAGGAACTTATTTAATTGTTGAGTGCATGATTCCGTTTAATTGGGATGATAAATACAAAATTTAAATAAATATTTGTGATTCAACATGGTTTTATAGTTAAATAATTATTTACTAACAATGTTGTCTCGCGTAAACTTATACTCTGGGA
>JAGXCT010037262.1:102373-113582 GCA_022495035.1 Philopotamus ludificatus | reverse complement strand
AATTCCATTAACAAAAGGAAACCACATGTCAAAGCATTTTTATGACGTGACCATCACCATAAAACAATTAAGGCCCACTGAGCATGAAATGCATGTTTCTGAATGGATACCATCCACTATTTATTACTATAGGGACAATGACATGATTTTTTGTTTACTTTCAGATAGTAAAATCGAACATCTATAGAAAATAGAGGGGGAAAAAATTTGGGCATTGTATCTTTTCATTTCCAAGGAAAACAATGAAAAATGTGCTCGAAATCAATTAAACGTACTAAATTAAATAAATCCGAGATTACCTGTCACCAGTATACAGAGGATATTTTAAACAAGGTATACAGTTTTGATGAAACCATTGTTTACATCTCGCACACTGCAACATTTGAGCAAACCAGTCACCAGCTTCGCCACAATAACAATAAATATTTTCATTATTTGTTCGATGTTGAAGGTCCCAATGTAACGATCTCAGCTACGAATTAAAAAATACGTTTATAAAATCAATTAAAATTTATCCGTATTCAAAATATTTTATTTACACGCACGTCATACGGCAAAGGTTTATGATTCTGTTTAATCTTAGACATCTCCGCTTTGCGTAGTGCTCTATTATGGGCGGCGGCCACCTTAAATCTTTGATCGACGCAACGCCTGCAGTGCCACGATGCACCTAAAAATAAATTAAAAGTAATAATATGCATCGATTTATGAATGAATAATATGAATGTCGTTAATACCTTTAATCGAGGATGTGACCGGCGGCGAATGACAATCCGGATGATAGCCTCTGCTGCATTTATCACAAGCAATAACTTCCTCCGAACGACCATTTCCTGATAATTTGCACACCACGCACATTGCAGGCGCGTCGGCCCCGCCGGGCGACGATAACGGTCTCAATTCCGACGATACCGCCCAACGTTCAGTATTATCGCCGAATCTTACTAACCAACGATCACCGCCGGATTCTGTCTTAATAACAGTACCTTAAAATATATATAAAGATTAATGAAACCGTCAATAAAATTCAATACTAATATTAGAATTAATGTCGCATTTTTGAAAATCAATTTAATTTTCGGTTCCTCGTGTTGGAATGACGTATGTTAACATATCCCATTTCTAAAGTCTAGCGATAATCGGAGAAGTGTCTGTCAGAAAGCTGGAGCTTCTTGCCTATGCGGACGACATAGACATTATAGCCAGATCTTGGGTGGCTCTCAAGAAGGCATGCCAGCGAATAATTAGAGTGGCAATTGGCATGGAACTAAGGATCAACGAGACCAAGACAAAATACATGCCCATATGCCAAGGATGAATCCTTCAACCCCTGAGAGTCGTAAAGTACAGTTTCGGGGCCATCCAGAACATATCTCTATGTCGAGCATCTACGGTCGAGATTCCTCTCAAAGAAGACAAAAGTTAAGCTCTACATGCCCCTCATCAGGCCCGTCCTAACATATAGGTTTGAATGTTTAGCTATGACAAAGCAAGATGAGCGACAACTGGAAATCCTGGAACGGAGGATTCTGAGACGAATATTTGGAAACCCTAATTGGATAACAGGGATTGGCATATCTGAAGCAACGAGCAGCTGTACCAACTATATAAGGGTATACCGGTCATAGCTGTCGTCAGAGTGGCCAAACTCTGGTGGACCGGTCACGTGTCAAGGATGCGAGACAGTCAGCTGCCAAAAAAGTTTAAAGTTAACATGCCTTTGTGTCCCCGGAGAAAAGGAAGACCATGGCTGAGGTGGTTGGACTATATACAGAGGGTTGTCATGACATATTAGATGTCAGGAAAATTTAATTCTGCCAACATTGATTTGGAAAATGAACCTGGGAAAGGACGGCATAGTCAATTGAATGAAGTGTCTTTGAAAATTGAAATCGAAGCAAAGCCAACAATGATTAACAGTGAATTTTCTAAGAATATCGGCGTATTCTAGTCAGTAGACTCAAAAATATATGAAGAATTCAAAGACAATGTTTCAAAATATGAAGATTATTTGAGAAGAAAAGATCAATACTGCCCGTTTCTTGGAGATTTAATTACTGAAGATGAGAAGCAGACTGAGTTCTCGCGGCAAGTGTCACTAGTACATTTCACTCGCATTTGGCAAATAATACCGGATGCAAGCGAGAACAAACATCGCATCGGTGGCAACAGATGCGAATATTGTCATTTTTTTTCCGCAATTGCAGACAATAATGGTCAATGATTATTTATAATATCAAAGATAACAATGGAAATTATTTCATATGAATACATTTTGATAAACAATTAAAAATTTGCGTTTCATTGATGAAATACGCCATTAATTCCGGATAATATGAATAAATCGACTTACCTAAATAATATCGTCCGTCTTTTTGCTGGACAAAAACGTCGTCGCCGCAATTAAAAGCCTGTTTCGTCTCCGGTTGATTGGTCGTCGAGTCGGGTATAATGGTCGTTTGATCTTCGGACGTGTTCATTTTCGTTATTGTGTTCTCACTTGTTTTATCGGAAGATGGCAATGATGCATTCTCCGAATCGTCGTTAATTTTGACAGACTCAGACTTCTGAATGCAAAGATCAGTCTTAATTTCCCGCTCAACATCAGTCTTGTAAGAGTTCCCGTTGGGAATATTAAGCTTTACGCAATGTACCATCGGGGATCTCATATGGCATATGGAGTAATTGGTAACCGGCAACGACGATCGGACGAGGGGTCCGGACCCGCTCGGAGCTCTGCCCAGAATTGAATTATGTTTCACATGGCTGGTCGGCGACATGATCTTTCCACCCGTACTTGACATAATAATATCTTATACTTTTCCAAATTATTCCTTCCATTCATGAAACTCAATCCATTATTAAACTAACAGTCTGAAATAATATTAAAAATTAATATCAATCGATTCGAAACGATTAAACTATAGATCGACTCAAGCAAAATTAGCATAATCAGCGATGAAATATTTACGCACGACGATTTAACTCGTGTCCAAGATAGAATACATATAGCTAAGATCAGGGGTCAATTTTGTTTGATTAAAACTGTGATTATTATTTGAATATTAACACGGATTTGTGAAATTGAAGATAAATAAGCAAAGTTTGTTGCAAAAATTCACAATATAGACGTGTGATGCTTTGTTTTAGAGTGTATCACATAAACACTATATCATTTTAATATACGGATGCATCTGTAACACCTACAAAGCACAGGAGGAACATAACCTATCGTTTGCATCCGAAATTGACAACATGTCTACAATGGATACGTTTATTTCGAACGTATATCTAAAAATACGATCAGATTTTATTCAAATATTAAAATTGCATTGTATATGCAATAATAAACATAAGCAATATCCGATAACTGCTAACTCATGATCTCATGTGCCTATCAAAATTAAGATTCGAACACCGACGGGGTTGTAATCAACGATCAATACAGTCAGATACGTTCATTTATTTATTTACATGCTAAATAAAGCATAATTTTACTATAATTATTATCCAATGGGCTGGCAGCAGTCGGTTATAAAATTCAGTTGAAATGTCATTCAAAATGCAATGGACACATACAATAATGAACTTATATAAAATGTGACATTTTTTTAATGCAGTATGCTGAAGGTGTCTAACGTAAATATAATTTTGTTCACATGGGCGTCACGCCAGGGCGTTGCAGTTAAATGCCCGAGCTGCATTCAAATCCAGACAGTCGGTTTCATATTAATTTAGATACCTTTGCTGCTCGGATTGATTTGGCGTGTTCGAATTCCTGATAATTCGGTACGAATAAAAAATAAAAACGCATGTAAACAGAGGGGGTGAGGGCGGGGGCGGCGGCTCACCAGCTGGGGCGGACGCCGGGCTCGCGAGCGCGCTCCCGCCCGACCGGCTTCCCGCCGGCAACAGCGCCGCTCGCGAACACGCGCCGAGCCGCGCCGCACTCAGCGCACTCGCCGTGCTCGCGAACCCCTCGCTACGAGTGTGACGGTTGAAATCAAACACGGCCATCTCCCGGTTACTCTTTCGACGAAGATAACATGCTGCATCTTATAAAAACATAAATAATACATCTTAAAATTCAATATTTAATCACACATTTATTAAAAACAATCGCTTCAAAATATCGCAATGAAGAGAGTAAATTAAAATGTTTTTTATCAGTATACATTTTTTAAAATTCTAAATAGAACACAATATAACACAGTGTTGTAGAGGTTTAAATACAAAAAAACTAAAAAACTATATTTAACATTTCTTAAAAATTGTATATTACATGGTTTTACAAAAAATAGATGTAAGGAATTAAAATCTTTATTAATTCATCAATATTAAATTCGTCCCCATTAGATACATCAAACTTGCGCCAACGATTTTACCATTACCAATTACTTCTTGAGTATAGATTCGGTCTGGCGTTCAGTAGCGCCCCGACCGTATCCGGAGTCTGTATCCAGAGCTTCAATTATTCTTCGTGTACGTGTGGTTTGCTTGAAAAGACGAACTACGAGAAATCAATTATATATTACATTTATATCATTTAATGTTGATTTTAATAAATTCATTTTAATAAATTATTAATTATATTTTGAAATTTTTCCCTTTTGGCGCCTGTATACGCCTGTGTGCGCTTACGGCGTGTCCCTTTTTTCATTGTGTTTTTTTTTTATCTTCAGGAATATGAAGAAGTCGCATCATGTACACTGTTGTTTTTGGTCAAAATATACACATTCAACCGCCTATACTCGATTTCTAGGCGAGTCATAGTACTTTGAATATAAATTTATGTTTAAATCATTAAATAAAATGTTTCATGACCGTATTATCAGCAAATAAAATCATCTTCACTACAACATATTACAATTTACTATTTGTAATGTAGAAAATGGACTTAAATTATAGATAAGAGTTAATATATATCATATACGAAATAATATGATTATTTACATTAATAAAATTATTATCGCATATGCAAATACGTCTGATTGACTTCAATTCATAACAAATTAATATTAATAATAACAAATCTATAATATTTATCGCTATAATCATCAAATACTCTTAATAATATATCGCATATATCATTACATTTAATGTTAGCACGATTCACATCTTTTTTATATTATTATAAAATATAATAATTGAAATTGCTTCGTATATTATTCATACAGTTTTCGGGAATTTTTGCCAATTAGACACAGGCTGAATATTAAAATTATAAGTAAAGACTTGTCAAGACAATATTCTAGGAAAAATAAAACAATACTATCTTGAGCTTATAGCCTTTTCCAAGTCTATTTTGAAATATATTATTAATACACTAATACAATAGAAGCCTTAACGGTATATTCGAAAATTTTACTAACTTTCTCATGAATATAGCTTCTGAGAATAAATTTCTAAAACAAATAAGCTCCTGTTTCAACATGATTAGGTCAATCGAGCGAGTGAACTTGGCGCAAGAGGTTGGTGGGTGTCTGTCTATAAGGTTTATTTATTTATTTATTGATTATCATATTGAAATGACCATTCCGTGGTGGAAATTATATTTAAAATAAATATAAATTAGATATATCTTGTATTTTATATATAAAAAAAAATTTCATCATCATACCTTTACCACTCTGTGTCAGACATTTTCGCCCAAAATGTATTTATTTAGAAAAAATGTATTTTATTGAATAGGATATCAGATCAAACCGTATAGATGTTTCTTATTCATTTTACCAATGAAAATCTTTTTTTTTATATTCGTAAAATACAATCAATGAGAATAGAAAAGATTCGACCAAAATATCCAGAGTGGAATATGTTAAAAATTGCAATTAAACGAATACATTGAAAGATGATATATTTTTCTTTATCAATAATACAAAACTATTCCGATATTATACGTGCAATATTTCTAAACATAATTTCTATCACTATCATTTCATACAACGGGCGTTAATGACTCATCGTTAAAGTTTATGCTTTGCGATTTATTTTACTGTTTCATACGTTCATAGTATTTACGATTGTAACTTATAGAGTAAAGATACGTGCGATAGATTGAATATTACATATTTCATTGTCGCTAATTATTCCACTAATGTTATTACATGCAGAAACAATGTGAAATAAAATCAGGATTATTTTTTCTTCGTTTTATTATTAAAAATAATTAGGTACACAGTATATATATATTATTTTAAATGCAAAATTAAACAATATGATTTGGTGCACCATCTTTGCAGTATGTATCCCACATCTTATTGTAAATATTTTCCAAGTTGTTCGTATATTGTTTTGTATTGAATAAATTCGTCGCCGTTCTTGCATCTCTGACTTTAGATTTCGTTGCTAGTAAATGCTCTTTATCAGTTCCGAGCTTTATAGCTATCTTGATGTATTCTTCTCTTGATTCGGCTACTAATTCTGGACATCCCAACGAATAGAGCTGAGATGCTGCTACTCGTGATGCAAAACTATCACCAGGATACGTTACTATCGGCGTTCCTGCCCACAGGATGTCCATGCTGGTCGTATGTCCATTGCACATTGGAGTATCCAAACAAACGTCCGCCAATTGACCACGTCGTACATGCTCTTCCTTACTTGAGACATTGGAGAATATAATTCTATAAGGTTCCACGTCCATATCTTTAGCCGCAAGCTTTATATTCGCTTCTCCTTCGGATGGAAACCTCAACAACCACAGCACCGAATTCGGCACCGATTTCAGCACTTCCATCCACATGTCGAAAGTGCTAGGGTTTAATTTGTATAGTTGATTGAAATTGCAGAAGACTATACCGTATTCCGGCAAGCAATACTGCTGACGCGCAGTAACGATAATGCCCTTTGGAACCGTTTCGCCATTTGAAACTTTTATGTCGATCTGACACAACATGACACCGTTTTGAAATACGATATCGTCCACCGTTGTCTGCGATTCTTTGTTTTGCAACATCGATAAGATCGGCTGAAAATCTTGCAATTCTACGACTTTCATCGACACCTCAACACCTCCGATCCTTTTGCATTTGGATACGATCATATGCTGCAACTGAGATTCGTCGATCGTGTTGATAACTACGACGTTATCGTCGATGCCCTCTTCGGATTCCGTCGGTTCGGTCAATACGATGCGTTCGAACAGATGCGGAAACATTCTCTTGTGATCTCCGATGAAAAATGAATCGGGCATGTACGCTAATTTCTCCGTATATTCGTCTGCCCGTTCTAAAGGACTCACTATTTGATCGGTCACAATGTAGTCGATGAAGCTAGAGCCGCTGGTTCCGGGATAGCCGAGCCACATGATCTGAATGGGAGCGGGATGCAGAGCGAAGATCTCATTTCTGGCGCCCTTCGTATAACCGTTCATGTTCACCAAAATGTGGATCTTGTCTTCGTATATTTTATCGGCCACGCTGCCGTTGCACTGCGTACGAGAACAATCGACGAAGTGTTCGGATTCTGACGAAATCGTTGTGTAAAACGACGTATCGTCGCTCGGATTTAGGGCGTAACAGAATATTTCGAATTTGCTTCTGTCGTGTAATCCCGGAATCGACTGCATCAGATGCGAAGTGGGATGATTGCAAAAATCGCTGCTCACGTAACCAATCCGCAATCTGTCGTGCCACTCCGGAAGAAAGCCGTACGATCGCTTGTCCAAAAACGTATTTCTTCCTTCGCACATGTTGGCGTGGCGAGCGGCAATGGCTCTGCGCATATCTTGAGTCAACGGATAGAGCATCGAGTGATGAGGATGCAGCGACGTGCAATGATGATTATCCAACTGCTGACGAACGATCGTCAGCAGCGTCTTCATCCGATTCTCATAATCGCTCCAGTCGCAAACGATCTGATAGCAATGCGCCAAATTGCAGAACGCGTCCGGAAAGTTCGGCCTCAGCTTCAGCGCGTTCTGATACGATTTGATAGCGGTGACCACGTTGCCGCAGTCCTTATAAACGCTCCCCAAATTGCTGTGAGCGTCGGCGAAGAGCGGATTGATCTGTATAGCCGTGCTGTAACAGTTTATTGCTCCGGCCATGTCTTGCATTTCTTTCAGTGTATTCCCCATGTTGCTATACGCGTCGGAAAAAGTCGGATTGATCCGAATCGCTTCTTTATAATGCATTAATGCATCCGCGAATTTACCCTGCTGCTGCAAAATCGACGCATAATTGCTGTGGGCGGCTGCAAATTCGGGATAAGCCTCCAGCGCCTTCTTATACAATCTAGCTGCATCGGATATCATACCCTTTTCTCTCATGACATTGGCCAAATTATTCAAAGTATCCGAATGACTGGGACACATCTGAAGCGCGATGTTATAATATTTTTCCGCCTCGGCCAAAAATCCTTTCTCTTTATAAACATTGGCGAGATTGCAATACGCATCCGGAAATATTGGCTGCACGGATATCGCTCTCTTGTATGTTTCGATCGTCAAGTCGAGCAATCCTTGTTCGTTATACGCACACGCTAGGCTTCCCAAGACGATCGGATTTTCCGGCGATATATTCAGCGCGTTCAAATAAGCGACTATCGATTTGTCGTAAATCTTCATCATCTTCATCGCGTCGCCGAGATTCTTGAACGCGTCAAAATATGTTTTATCGTACTGCGTGGCTTTTTCGAAGTGGTGTATGGCTAGCCATATCTCGTCTTCCATCGTGAAGATGACGCCGAGGTTGTTCCAAGCGATCGCATAGTCCGGCTTCGCGTCGATCGCTTTCAAATAACACGTCTTCGCGTCTTCCAGTCTTCCCATGTATCTCAGGATGTCTCCGACGGTGCTGCGGATCGTATACAGATTGCCGTTGCACTGAAGCGCCGCCAGATAAGCTAGGATCGCCTGTTCGTTTTCTCCGATCAAGACGAACGCGTTCCCCAAATTGACATGTCCGTCCACAAACTTCGGCTTCAATTTGACCGCGTGTCTATAGTTAGCTATCGCCTTCTGCAGATCGCCCTTCTCCAAGTGGACGTTGCCGAGGTTGTTGTATCCTTCGGCCAGCATAGGATTCGTTTCGATGGCGAGCTTCGAGTACTCCGTCGATTCGTCGTAGTTCTTGCATTTGAAGTGGATCGACGACAGGAGCAGCAGCACGTCGGCGTTCTCCGGATCGCTCTCCCACATCCGCATGCAAATCGCTTCCGAATCGGCATAATTGCCCTTTCTGTATTCGAGATTGGCCCGCTGCAACAGTTCGGAGATCGACGCCGTCTCCATGGGCGATCGCGTCGGTCGGAGCGACCGACGCCCCCGCAAACGCTCACAACGACGTTTTGACTCCGAACGCGGTTATTGTCACAAGCCGCGGTAATTCGAAACCAATATGTGTTTGGGGACGAGCGAGGAATTCAAAAAGTCAACAATATCGGACGACGAGCGATTTATCGCGGGAATGCAGACACGGGAGTCGTTATCGCGTCGTCGAGAACCGTCTTCGGTTTCGACACGTTCATATCAAAATAACAACAATCGGTATGGCCATCGCGATAAATTCATTCGCGGGCAAATTCCTTATTTCGCAATTTTTTTATAATTCCGAGGATCGTTTTACTATTTTTCCTCGGCTCGTCGACTCATTTTACATTTATTCGTCGAACAAAAAAACAACGTTTGGCTCTTTTTGGGTCGAATTTCAACGGTTCGTCGGGGACGTCGCGAGGAAAATTGTCACCTTTCGGTTGCCAACTCAAAATGGCCCCGGAATTCAAAATGGCGACGAGGTTCTAAACGCCGCCGGATTGGTTCATTTTATAAATTATTTTTATCGTTCTTATTAGAATAAATTATTAATTTCTACAATATAATTACTACATTTTATAAGATTTTGAGCCATGTTTCTCGATTAAAACGTTTTTCAAAATGCGCAGGAAATAGGTAGGAATAATCAACAAAATTAAAAGGATCTGCCCCATAAAAATATCTATGAAAAATAATCGGGCGACGTTCGAATTAACAAAAACAAAAATACTGACGAATAGGAAATCCTATCTAATTGTCGAAATATAACTAATATCGAATCCGATAAATAATGTTTATTAAATAGAGTTTTTTAATGGAAGGCCGATTAGTGCAACTTTTATTGTCGTATCGGAACACTCGTTTCTAATATATTTCGACAATAGCGACCATATCGAGCGCTTTGGGATTCCGGTCGATTTTAATACTTTCATTTTTCGTCAAAAACAATACTATTACATCACCTGCGTCCGTATTCTCTAAATTTGCTTCTCGTATTCCCAAATAATACACAAAATGATGCCGACACAAGAGGGCGACGTATATATCGATTATTTGTTTATAATTTAGTTTGTTTAATTTTTAAAATCTTATATTATTAAATTTGACGAATCTCATCGGAAGGAATATCGGCGCAGGATATATTTTTATCGGACATATATTTGTTGACGCTCAAAGGTGACGCTCGCCTCGTCTCCGGCTACGGAAAGTCGTATCTCATAAATTTTAATTTTACGTTCGATTTTTTTCATATTTTGTGATCGG
Organism: Philopotamus ludificatus; assembly: GCA_022495035.1. NCBI lineage: Eukaryota > Metazoa > Arthropoda > Insecta > Trichoptera > Philopotamidae > Philopotamus > Philopotamus ludificatus. Next base: position 103,063 of record JAGXCT010037262.1, on the reverse strand, counting down.
TCGCGGCGCGTCGCATCGGCGACGAGATAAAACGAATATGCGGTTCGCAAAAATGTCGTGAGGGAGGTGGCGCACGCTCATGGCCGAGATGCGAGCCGTTTAGGACCGAAGCGTCGTTTTTAAAAAGCGCGGTTCCCTCGTAAGCGCGGTGCACCCGTCGGCCGCCAGGAGGCAGGGCGAGCGCGGTCGCCATTTGCGCTGCCGTCGGCGGCGGTAGTGGCGCATCCGCCCCGGCGCCGCGCCCCGCACCGCATCCGCAGGTGAGCCGCCGCCCAGCCCTCCGCCACTCCCCGCCGCTCCCCGCCGCTCCCCGCCGCCCCCCGCCGCCCGGGGCGAGTCGGCCCCTTGGCGCGTTCGTTATTTATCAATAGAGGCCTGTCACCTTCGGGGCCCGGCCCGCCGGCGCCGCCCGCTCAACTCGCCCCCCGGCCCGCCGCCCCGCCGCCCTCCGCCCCTGGGTCGCGGGCGGGGCCCCGCGGCCCGCCGACTGACGTCTATCGGGGGTCGGTCGGCGCGGGAACTCTCGCCGCGTCCTTCGGAATGTCTGCGAATCGGTCGAAACGATCGCGAATATCAATTGTGCCTAGACGGGCTAACCTAGAAATTTGTTTTATGACGCTTCGCGTTTCCCTCTATCGACTTGTGCCAATGACTCACGATCGCCTAGATTGTTGTCGCCTTCGACGGCCG
>JAGXCT010037262.1:33263-96884 GCA_022495035.1 Philopotamus ludificatus | reverse complement strand
TTGTTTGATTGATGATCGTGGCTCAAATTTCAAAGAGTCAGGTTATCATACATATTTGTTTTTCACACGACTGATTCATCCTAATATCGTGTTTCAATTGTTTCATAACTTGATATTTGAATATAATCGTAAATTACTTAATTTTGATGTGTAAAAAAAAATTTAAGGCCAAATTAGTTTGATTTGTTAAGTAACTGCACAAATTAGCAATATATAAATAATCTACACTGTTGATCGTGATTGTTAAATTATATAACAGTTTTTCTTATAGATTAGCGAAAATACCTGACGAACCTATACATTTGGGTATCGCTGGAATAGATAAAACCAGTTCTGCGACGAGCTCCGAATCGGGTTCAGATACTGAATCGGAATCAGAGGAATCCGACGAAGAAACGAAGCAGAAATTGAAAGTTCTCGAGAAAGAGGTGAGTTTTCATTTGCCTATTAATATTTATTTTGTGTTACATCATATTCATATGTATGTAGGATTCTTTAAACCATTCACTGCGGTTTCTTTAACTTAGCTGTGCCGATCGGAGTGTATTTTGGACCCCAAGTTTTTAATTTTTCTCAAATAACTCAATATAAATCCTACGTCACAAACTTTTTGTATTTGTCTAAAAAATGTCTAAAGAATAAATATTATAACTATTCAGTATCCTTTATTGTGTGCAATTGCGAACAAAAATTAAAAACAACAATATATTCTCTGCTTTTGCCACGCATGTGATGTTTTTTCTCGCTTGCATCCCGTAAGATGTGCTAAGTGCGAGTGAAATGTATGTAACATTTGTTTAATTATAATAACTTAACTTTATTTGAATTCAAATAATTTCACATGGACACCATCTCTACTGTCCGTGAGATTTGACTGTAAAACTAGTGACATGTTTCAATATATTTTTATAATGGTTTCTATAACTTTCTTGTGATTGGTTGTTAATTTTAAACCAAAAACCAATACCTAATTCTCTCCGGTTTGCTTGTAAACACAAGTTAATGTCGCGTACATGAATGTCATGGGCGTAGCGTTGAAAGATTTAATTATTAATGAATTGAATAATTTTTATTTCAGCTATGTGCGATGCAGGAAAAGATGAGAAAATTGGTAGCAGAGTCAGGTCAAAAGAAAAAATCGAAGAAAAAAGTAAAAGAGAAGAAAAAGACTGGGAACAACGCAGGTGCTCTAGGAAAATCTAATGCCATAACGCCCTATCAAACCAAAAATAATTCCATTAATGATAATATTGGTAAGAACGTTTCTAATATCGAATATTTTACTTAGTTTGACGTTCTTTGATTTTTCTCGGATGAATAACGAAGCACTTGATATGTTTTTTTTTATGAATTATCAATTATAATTTCAATATTTGATGTAAAAATAGCCGAAGACGAATTTCACAAAATGATTAATGTGAAACGAACTATATTATCGTTGGTCAAACTATTAATTCAAATCATTAGAGTTTACATATACACACATTCGTTATTATTACACGTCGTCGGCATTAATGATAACATTCTTATGCATCTATCTTAATCATAATACGTTATATGATCTGTTGATCTAATATATTTGCCATCCCGACATTTGAATGTGTTTCTTTGAACGGTGACGAGCAAAACGAATTATTAATGTTTCGAAAATCATTTTTATGTATATCTTCGATATACGTCGGTGTTGATAGTATCGGTGGCTTTAAATCTAATTCAACTAACGATGTAATAAATCTTGATTTAGGTGGAGCTACACGAGGTGCTAAAACTACACCCACCGTTGCGAATACAAACAGTAAACGCGGAGGTGCGAAGAGTACGGGAACTACGTCGACTGTGGGTAATAGAGGCGCGCCGACTGGACCACAACCGAAAAAGAAACAACCGCCACCCGTACACCAGCCGGACTCTGAGGAAGAAGACACGGCTAAGCCTATGTCGTACGACGAAAAAAGACAATTGTCGCTCGATATAAACAAATTGCCAGGTCCGTTTTTATTCATCATTATAAAGAAAATAAATACCGTGTATCGTATACAATATATTGTTAATTATTATCGTTTGTATTCATTTTCAGGCGATAAACTCGGCAAAGTCGTGCATATAATTCAATCGCGAGAGCCGTCGTTGAGAGATTCGAATCCCGACGAGATTGAGATTGATTTCGAAACGTTGAAAGCGTCAACGCTGCGAGAGTTGGAAAATTATGTTGCTTCTTGTCTTCGGAAAAAAACTCGTAAGCGATTTTGTAAGTTCCGAGGGCATTTTGTGCAATCCTTGATCCGATTTTTCCCGTTTTATCCGAATGCATTCCCATTATACCCACGTTTGATATTCCCGCGATACTATTTTGTCCCGATTTTACTGTGTTTAACTCCGAATCCTTTCGCAGAATAAAATGTCGTTGGAACCTATTTTTTTTATATGCATGTTATCGGTTTATTTAAAGTTGTTAACACAATAGCGACGTAAGACTCGGAAGAACTTTTTCAATTTTTATTTTCGAATTTAAATATGCTCTGTGTAACATTGTCGCTGATTTTTGCAGATAAAAGAGTGTCTGGAAAATCAAAAGATGAGCAGCTAGCGGAGAAAAAACAAGATTTAGAAAAACGATTGCAGGACGTTGCTGTTCAACTCGGAACGAACAAAAAACAACAACCCAAAAAAGGTGCGTGCCATTTCGTATTTGCGAATAATTATGTTTGATTCAACGACGATTGTTATATTTGTTTTTTTTAAATTATTCAGATGGTGCTAAGGAAACAATTGCAGCTTCGGGACGATTATCATCTAGCACTAGCTCATCAGACTCGTCTAATTCCTCCTCCAGTAGCGATACATCTTCATCTGACACCAGTGACAGTGAAGCAGGTTAGACATTGACAGCAATTCAAACATATATATGTTATTTATCATCATTAAACATCATGCTGCTAATTAAAAAACCATTTCCATTATACAGTATTAAAAATATATTTGTATAATAAATAAAGTTCGGAATTTAAATCATTCTTATAAAAAGGCAGGCGGCGCGACTCTCGGTCGAATGCCATAATTGAAACATAATACGATTTAAGTTTATTAAAAAATATGAAGTGATGCTGTGCTTGTACGGAATAGGAATAAATAATTGTCGTTCGATATTAATAAGGATTGCTAATATAAAACAAAAATATTATTTATATAATTATAATATAGATTCACAAAACGTAGTCGTAATAAATATAATAGGTATTAATTTTATTTACTAAAATAATTAGATTATCAAGTGCGTGTTCGCAATGCAAATATGGCCTTTTAATATATTATAATAAGCCAATCTCATTAAAGTAATTTTACGTCGATAATCTGTTTTAAAATAGTGTTGAATAATATTATGACTTTTTTCTAATGTCGCGGATTAAAAATTAATAATAAATTACATTGTTTATTTATTTTTTTCTGACCGGCTAACAATACGAATGATTTAATCATAAAATCATAAAATCTGACAATTTATCCATTATTTATATTATTTTTTTTCTTTAAAGAAAGCAATCTGCGTTTTCTTAAATATTAAAAATCAAATCCATAATAATTATTAAAATTTAAATAGATCTGTTTAATATTAACGTTGTATTTTAAATTGCACAAAAATATTACTTTATATAATAATATATTATATCTTAAAATTAATGCGGTGATATTCATCTTATTTTCTATAATAATAATAATAATAAATATCATTTTATTCATTGTAATCGATTATTAAAACATACATTATTAAAAACACTCTTGTGATGATAAAAATATTGATTTAAAAAAAAAGTAATGATTAAAATTTGTGACATGGTTATCAAAATATAATTTTGAAATGTTTACACTATGTGTAATATGTGGTTATATGATGGTTTAGTCAATATATATTTATTTTATTGCAAAATTATTTTTGTTTTCATTTACGAACATAAAATGGGATATACATTTTCATTCGCTTTGACTAAGCTATCATTATTAAATTTGTTTTTTTTTTTTTTTTTGTAATATAAATTGTAATCAGTCGGTGCAGAATGTGTTTTGAAAATGGGCCAGCTTTTATTTGGAGTTTCTCGGACGAGATTATTTTATTATTTACTACGGATAAAAGCTATTCGCACACTCGGTTCGTTGAAAACTGTGCTTATTTTTTTTTTATATCAACCGTGATCTACGATTTTGTCATATTTATTTATTTTTTTTGGTAACGTCAACAAACCTTTTCACCTTGCGTTCATTTATTCGACTATATCATGTTCTCTCTTGTCGTTATGTGCTCATTCATATGAAGTTCATGTCCCCCGCCCCGTCGATAATACTAATCGTCCGATGGATTATACCAGATCTCAACTAGTGTGTAGTATTACTACTTAATTAAAACGAAGAAAGCTCCTGCACTGTTTACATAGTCGTCATCTTTATATTTAAGAGGTATGTAAGATATATCGTGCCACTAACATTGTTTAAAGGTAAAGAATTATAAGGCTCGTGGTATAAAAAAAAATAAAACTGATAGTTTGTATCACTAATTACGATTAAATAAAATGATAATATATATCTGCATATAACATATGAGATGGTTGCGGAGCAAAATTTTTGTTGCAGTTGTGATTCTGACGTATGCATTGCAAACAATTGTGTAAGGACGGTCACAGATTTTCGAAATTTTTACGTATCCGTCGTTATTTCTACGAACACTCTTATCTTTTCATTTTCGAACGACCGCGAGCTTTTCTGTCGATATCCCCGTATGGCTTGGCGGTTTTTTTTTTGATACGAAAAAACTTTGATCTAATCTGACACTCGAGCGAGACATGTATAGTTTTAAATTTTGAATGGATTGCGAGGCAGAAATGGTTTAATACGGTTTTACGTCATTCCGCCGTGCATTTGAAAGTCGATATATATATATTTCTTCATTCTTAAAGCTGGCCTCCTTCCTTCACACATTGTTTGCACAACGAACTTGTTTGTACATTGTTTTTTTTTTTTATAAAAATGAGAATTTTATTATATATATATATATACATATTTAAACGATTCATTTTGATTTTGTCAAGATTAGCATGTGTGCTTGTAATTTTTATTTTTAAATATATATATTTATTTAAGCTTTTTTAATTTCTATGTACGTTATTTTTTGAACGTATAATCGAGTACATTTTGCCTGTATTATCTCTCGCACTTGAAAGAGAATAATCGTCGATGATATTTTTTTTGTTGTTGTAAAATGTGTATTTTTGATCGTTTCAGGAGAAAAAAATGTGAATCTATGTTAGTGGAACAATATAGTTATCGATATTTAATTGTGGAAGCACACATGCAATGAATCTATATACTTTATAACGATGATAACGCAAGGTCGATTAACGATCGGTGCGTAAACACTGCCAATTTTAAATGTGCTACATTCAAATTTTAAAAAGCATTGTCTAGTCCGATGTTCAGACATTTAACAAAATATTATACACTTTCAGATTATGATTTTTATTACATTTGATTTGTTTATGATATGCTAATATTGTAAATAGGGTGAAGTTTTCCAGTTCAGTCACACGTTTTGGCAACGTATATATTTATTATATATATATACATCAAACCGAAACTCTATAATTGTATCTATTTAAGCAAATAAATGTTATTTAATTTATATAAAAAAAAATATATATATACATATATATATTTTACAGTATGTATAGAATCGTATTTGTAATGATTATTATAATTTAAAATGTGTCTATATTAATATTAATCAATCTCTTGCGACAATCCACGTGTCGATTGTCCCATTATTTTTAATATTCTGGTCTTCTCACCCTATTCTACTCGTCAGATTAAAGATAATCCGTCCTTGGGCAATTGTATAGATCCGCTTATTTTGTTTTTGTCGTAATATGTAGCCATATTATTATTTATAAGTGTTCATATATGGAATAAAATCATAGTTTTCATATAATATTGTCTCAAAGTTATTTTCTCGAATGTGTAGCGTAACTCTTTTGATATTTGCCCAGGGAATAATATTTCGATCTTGTGTCGACGTAACGGCATTTATTTTTATTACTGATCGCATATTATTAGCGATACGAAACTATTATGCGTTAATTTATTGAAATATACTGTACGATTTAAACAGTCGTATCCGACGTGCATATTTAGTGTCGTGAAATATGTGCTGGATATTGCACGATGATATACTCTTTTATTTTTTTTATATATTCTCCATTACTTAGTACTTTAAATGTAATTTAATTAAACGGATATTTACCCAATCATTGAGAATGCAGCAGCAGCCATATTATTATTCAATAATATATAATCGAGATCGTTGAAAATTTATTATGTGACTTAATCGTACTATCTACTATTGTCTGGCAATGATTTAATTTTAATATTTATAACCGTATCAATAGTATGTTCGATGTTAATTGGTTTAAAGTCGAGAATTTCGATTCTGGTGAAAAAAAATTGTAAATATAATAAGTGTTTTGCCGTAATTAAATAAAGTTAGTTTATTTAATTTTTTTTTATATGTGTGATTATTGTAATTAGAAAAATAACTAATGGAGTTTATTAGAAAAAAATAATATGTTTATAAATGATGAATATTTAACAAGATTTTTTTTATATATATTATTACGAATTTTACAAATATTATCGTTTGTGTAAATTATTTTTTTAAAGTCGATGAATAATTTAAGTAACACCTAATATGTACAATAATCAATTCAATACGCATTTATATTTTAAGCTCGGTTAATAGTACTGCCATACCTATTTTACTATCAGAATTATAGATTTTAATTACGGGATCGCTTTTTGACTATTATTTGTATTTTTTTTATTATTATTTTGACGGATAAAGCAATTGATCGTTTTATTATTTCCGAATGAATTGGCAATTTTCTCAGTGCAATATATCTATGTATCTTATTGTTAAATTCCTCGCGTCAGTTAGTTGTTAATTAAGGGAAATATATGCTATTTGGATTATTGTATAAATTTAGGTATTATTAATAAATTTTAAAATTGGAAAATTACATTTGTGAAACAAATAAACTCTGTCTGATGAATTATTGCTTTTTCTTAAAAGTAAGAAGTGTTTTGTCTTGTAAATAATTATGAAAAATATAAAATAATGCAAATGTAGTCTACAAATTCTAACTTGTGTGTTTTATTCCATATTATATTATCCTCTTTATGTTTATATACATAATATCTTAATAATAATGATGTAAAATTATTAAAAAAATATTTTCTATCATTCAAATAATATTAATATTAATTTAAAACATTTGTTATTATTAATTAACGGCGGATGAATCCGCTCCATGTGAATATTTTCTTTATAAATATGAAACATTTAATCACTCGGCGCACTTCTTGCGGGAAATTGTTATCTTCGATTAGCATGTTGGTTAGTAATTAAATATATGTTGAAAATGGTTGAGATCTGGTAATTCCGTTGTGATGTATTGTTTCGACGATATTTTTGCTACTGCAGGGTTTTGTGTTGTATCGTTACCGGCGTTTAATGTAAAGGTACAGTAATCCCTTTTTATATATATAAATATGAATTTTTGCATGAACATCATCTCATAATAATCATCGTATCATATCCGACGAGTCTTGAATCATCTTTCTCGGGTCCTCACTTGATTTAGCAGTCTGGGTGTTTTTTTTCCACATTTCCGACCACAATCAGCCCCCCGTTTATACTTCGTCGATGAGTATATTGTTTCTTTTGGCTGTACGTGACTTGATGCATCCTCGATGGTCGTACTCTTCGCTCCATCTTCGCTAAATCGTCAATCTATCATAGGGTAACACTTTTCGTAACGTTCTTTCTACTTTGTCGATAGATTATTTAATCTAGAGATCCGCTGATTTAATTAAATTCGATTCAATTTTGATTAGAGCAATGTCTGTTTATATTCGTAGTTATAAATAAATATGGCTTAAATTTTTGTAAATTATTCGAATCTTCCGAACCGAATGTTTTTCTTTTATATATATATATTTTTTTTGTTGTTTTAAATTCAATCATGTGTATATTTTATGCTGGCTCATTTTGGTTACTATGTGGAATATAGGGAAACTCGTAATCCAATTATAAAAATTATTTCTGAATCAGTCGAGATCATACGCAGCTATTTATTTGTTTAAAATCTCACATATCTTATTGAAATTTATTTTTTTTATAGGATCCACGAAACCGAACAAAAAGAAAAATAAAAAGAGCATTATTCCACAAATTGCCAATGTAAGTTATTGTAATTATACACTTATTGTTTTATTTTAAATGATTTTTTTAACGATAAGCTCAATTTATTAACATAATATTCGCTCGATGTGTATTATTTTTGTGTATTTTTGCAGAAACCGCCTCCGTCAACGTTGCCGAATGAAAAGATCCCCTCGACTGTCATTCAATCCGGAGTGCACAGCAAAGAAATATCTACGATTCCGCCGGGAAAACCGTCGCCCGCCATTCCCATAACTACACAGCCGATTATTACTCCGGTCCCGACGGCATCTCTGATGGCTAATCCGCCGATCCCCACTTCCATGCAACCCGTAGTGTTAATGCCGATCCCTTCCATGCAGACGTTGACGCAGACGACTAGTCACAACATCGTCCAGCCCAGCTCACAGCTCATTCAACCGTTTCCCGAAGATATAAAACCTATTATTTCTCAACCTATGACCAATACTCATTTCCAAGAGAGTATACCCATAACGAGCGCAAACATTGTTAGTCGATCCACGCCGTCTCCGATCTCCATGTCGGTTCCGACCAGCTTACAAAATATTTCAGTACAAAATAACCAACGAATGAATCACACCGGAATAGGACAACAGAACGGAGTCAAGAAGAATCAGGAAATGCATCAATCGCATCAGCAGCAACAGTCGTTTATAGATCCGATAGAGCATTCTCTCGCTAGTTTAGAGCAGTCTCTGATTAAAAGTGAAATGCCGCCTGTATCAGGCGTCGGTTTATCTAATAACGGAGGGCAGATGAATCACAATTTAATGCCGGACTTGTCCATCTCGATGAAAGTCGAGCCCAGCCTGGATATGAGCATGAATCTTCACAATTCACTATCGTCCCAATTGGGCCTCGGCCCCGATATCCCTAATCTGTTACCGGGATTGAACAACAAAAACGATTTCATTCCTTCGCACAACGGATTCATCAAACAATACATCTTGCACGGCTCCATGCAAGAAAATAACAACATCAATCCGATTGGAATGGGACAATCGAACATGATAATGCAGCCGGTCTCGTCGGTGTTTGATCCGCTGCCGGTGGTGACTTCGAATCAATCGATCATCACCCAACAACCGCCCACTTTCCAGCCGAAAGAGGAAAAACCATTGCTTCTCACGCCAAAGCCGATCGAAGATCTCATGGAGTTTCCCAATATAATGCAGAATTCGTCAAACGAACGACCCAAATATGAAGTCGAGAAAAAGCAGCCCCAGCAGCACGTCTCAGAACATCATCAAGAGGCGAAAAATAACGCAGATAAGAAGGCGTACAATCATCTTTATCCGTCGTTTAAAACTAAATTGGAGCACAATGTAAAGAATGCCAGTTCGTGGTCGTCGCTGGCTCAAGCGGGAAGTCCCCAGAGCGGGATGATGCCCGCCGCAGCTCAGTCGAAACCCAAACCCGTAATGGACACTTTTCAGGTAATAACCCCGGTTTATGCGGAGAAAAATTACATAAATATCTTCGTTGCTTAATTGTATTGTATTATTTCGTCGTTATATTCATTGATTTTTATTGCGTAGGCATTTAAAAAACAAGCTCGCGAAAAAATGGACAGACAGAGAGCGTTTTTGGAATTAAAAAAGAAAGAACAAGCGGACAAAGAGCGGCAACGGCAGGAAAATGAAAGGCGGCGAGATCCAAACGACGATGATCCTGATAAATTAAGGTAATTTTAATACATATTCTCCTATTTTAAAGCTGTAATTGTTTTTAGAGATATTTTATCGAAGATTGAATTACAAACATAATGATAATTGATAATATATACGGTTGGAATTGGGAGGTTGCGGGAGTGTTAATTAAAACCGTGTTCATCTGGCATATCTTAATTTATTACGGGCATAACGCTAAACCAACCGACCCAAAGCTAATATGGTTATTTGGTCTACATTCATCTCTTTTCTGGCCAGGCCCTAGCATACTTTACCTTGGTAATATAAACCTTTTCTACTCCATGGGCCTGACGTATTGGCCCAAAGGATTTTTTAGTAAACGACATGAACCTAGTTTTTTTTTTTATTTATTTAAAAAATGTTTTTTAAATTTCAATGGGGGTACGGGAGACCTATTTTCAGATTCAAAGGGGTGCGGCTCACACAAAAGTTTAAGAACCACAGCTATAGATGCTTCTTATTAATTTTCCCAATGAATATCTCTTTTAATAAATTTGTAAAAAAATATAACTAGAGTAACTCATAGATTCGACTAAAAGCGGACAGAGTGGAAAGGGTTAACTAGATCGCTTCAGCTGATGGGCGCTCCGCTCTTCCCCCTGCTTCCTTAACTAAAGATTTAAGATTTCGTACGGCTTTTACTTTGCCATTCTTCGTTGTTTGCTATCATCCCGCTAGCCTTACGTAGGGGGAGAGATGTGGTATTGCTTCCTTCCGTACGAGTTTCATCGTTACCACTACGGCGATCAACCTAGTCAATTTGTCGATGACACGCCGGTGTGATGAATGGTTAAATGACTTACGATGGAATTTTATTTCATCAGAGCTTGGAGGACATTCTCGTTAAGCTCTACAGATATTTCAGGACGAAGCTTGTCTTCTAGGCTCTAGTTTCTGCTATGAATTTCTGGAACGTTCTCATTCACACTGACTTATGCACTTTCCATTGCGTCGTTGCGTTTTTTGAACTCAAATTATGCAGAATTATGATGAAGATGTAATAATTTATTATCTTTATTTTCAGAAATATTTCCATGTCCAGCGACATGATGTTATCCGGCGCTTTAGACAGATTGGACGGATCCGGGTCTGGAGGAAGTCGCGTCTCGCTGCCGACACCTTCACCCCCAGCTATTAGTCTACAACGGTCGCAGACTGCAGCTTCCACCACTCTGATCACGCCTATAGCTCCACCCACCGTTCCTGCTCCGGCATCTGCGCCTCTTATGACGACATCGCCGGCACAAGACAAAGCTGCCGCCGAACGAGAAAGACAACGGCAAAGAGAACAAGAGAGACGAAGACGAGAAGCTGTACGTTCAGTTCAATCGACAATAAATAAGCAACGCATTTTGACGATTTATTAATATTTTTTTTCATCAACAGATGGCGGGTCAGATCGACATGAACATGCAAAGTGACTTAATGGCCGCATTTGAAGAATCGTTATAAACCGTGACGTCGATAAATATTTTGTAGTGCGAACAATTATGAACTGGATTTGTGCGGACAATCGTTATGTCCCGTATGCCAAATGTAATATAAATAAATATTGTGAATGGTGGTTTAGTTAAATGTTTAAGATATTGAGATTCTTTCTGTACAAAATCCTTCCTTGTTTAAATTATATATATATATTTTAAAAATATCTTGTGGATAACATTTAATGTGTTTTTAACATAGTTTTGAGATAAGATTTTATCACAATGGACAAATTATGTCGGATGCGCGGATCAACCCCGCATCCACCTAATATAGTTTATTAATAAGTGATAATTTTTTTTAAATATATATATGTATATATATATATATATTTAATTTGTGTATGTGTTATTGGCGTGGCTCAGATACCCTGTCAATTCCGAAGATGTTATTGTACGTTGACCGTTAAATAATTGCCTTGAGTCAATCGCATCACTGCAATCTTCGTCAAAGGACGATAAGCGCCCGCATGTAAATATGTTCTACGTTTAAAAGTACAATAGTATATTTATATATATCTAAATATATATATAGATGTCAACGACCGGGCAATATTGATATTTGTCGCCGATTAAATGACTGAAGTTATGTAGCCGATCTCGCGGTATAGTCGTCGAGATTCCAACGTCACGCCTCTTGATACAAATATACCGTTGTTTTATTGATTCGAATCCGCGTATCAAGAATCGTAATCGAAATTTCACACATAAAATAATCGCAAATATGTGTAATGTTATATATTGAACTCTGTGAGGATCTCTTAGATGTTTTTTGCTTGTGTAAATTATCACTGAATAAATTAATAAATTGTATTTATATCCAATTACATGCTAGATTTTGTTTATTTTTACTTATTGATCCGATTTTGAATCGTATATATCATCGTTTCACTAATTAGTAGATATCCAGGCTTTGACACGTTCGAGAGCTGCGTAATGCGCGCTGTATCGTTACGCGCGTTCGATTATGTATAAAACATGGCCGGCTCTCGGTGTGTTAAGGCGTTCTATTACGATTGGATTTGTATTAACGCACAATGATTCACGTTTTGATTTATACGTCGAATAAAATCGTACGCATTGTACGTGAGAGGATATGAAAAATAATGTATACATAATAATTTTGACATATAAGATGTATGGATAAATTACGTTGAGATGTGTGTATGTCTAATTTTTATAATCAATGCATTGTGTTTATTCGGAGTCATACTTTGTATCGATTGCTGTTGATAATAAGTAAGTAAATATTATATAAACATTCTTAGAGTTTTAGTTTGGAATTCAGAATAACTAACACGATTAACTTCTCGATAGTGGTTGTCGATGAATCGTTGTGGCATATATATAAGTTACCGTAACCACCGTTTGCTATTTTAAGAGAGCAGGAGTGGTCGTCACATAATAGAATCAGCTCAATTATAAATAATTAACCGAGAGTGCGTCCGTATTGATCGTGTTAAATGACAAAACGATGTATCTCGGAATATACAGAATATTTTGCAATATTTATTTTTTCTATATTTATATGCATAATATTTCAAGATATGCACTTATATTGCTATGAGTGTTAGACGATATTGTAATATTTTTTCATCCGGAACGATCAGTCGATGTTTATCAATAATTCGGCGTCGAGCGTACAATTCTAGCTTAAATATCAGTAGTTGATCCTCTAAATTTTACTCGTATTATTTCCGATGTTATCTCAAGGCTCATAGCGATTAGGTATGCAATTATTACGTAGTGGTTGTCAAATAGGGGATTGCATCGAGTAAAATTACATCGTTTTATTTAGTCTATCGTTTAAATATTCCATTAATGATCAAAATTATGTTTTTAACTAGATAAAAACATATGTATGCACGCGTTACGTATAAATAAATAATCGTAATGGCGAATCAGTTATGATTTAATTAGTCACTAATTTTTTAGCTACCAACTAATGATTAAAATAATATTTTTTTAATTAGATGTGTATTTTAGGTTACGTTTTCAATATATATATTTATTTTGAATGGTCATTTTTTAATCTGGCAACATTTGTAATTCATTTGTTTTTTTTTTATTCGAAATTTTCATACGAGCTGAGGTTAGTTTTTTTCCGAGTGTTCAGGCGTCATGTATGTACGTATACTTATTCTGGATATCTAAAAATATATTTTTATATAGGTTATGTGGTGTGTATGTATTACGGCCCCGAGTACCACCCTGCGGATAAGAGCAATTAGATCGTGTTGAATCTGACACATGCGGCCATTTTTGTTCGCACGTTCGTTTGCATTATGGTGAATGTAATAAGAACGTGCCTCATGAAATGACGCATTTATCCGCAGCGGTAGTATGCGTGCGGTTTTGGGTATGAGTATTATTTTTTATTTGGCAGCCACTACTCGATACGTTGTACGATTTAGTCTAAATATTTTTATAAAATCAAATAATAGATTCTATAGGTTGGAATATAAGTGGTTTTTTTTTCATTGTTTAACAAATACGTTTAATCGTGCACGATTCTTTCGAGACTATTTCTTTTTTGTGTGCGACATTGCTTAGTTTCCAACCCGTGAATGTTCATGTGTTTAATTTTATTTTAAAATTACTTGGTTGAAAATAATTATGTGTAATGGTTAAGATTAGACTAACCGAATTTTTGGTAAATAATGTTTCTTTATATAATGTAGTATTATATTTTTGTTGTTCGGGGGGCTCGTATGTGGTACAGCAATAAATTATGTAAATAATATTTGGATGAATCCCATTTTTTTTGTTGTATATGTAATTTAGAAAAAAAAATGTAAATAAAACGTAACATGGAAAAGAAACGTTTCTTTACACTCTACCAAAATTTTATATCTATATATATATATTTTTTTTTACGGTTTAGTTTTTTGCACACACAAATTTTACATATCGATAATGTACACGAACTGCGTTATATTGGCAGACATACTGTTATTCTATGACCTCGACGTATTCGATTAGGAATAACATTTGGACCAAATAATAACAATACGTCTGCAAATTTTTCAATGTCGATCGACGATCGTCCGCAGACATTTTTTTGTTATTCTAAATAAAATTAATATTTAACACATGTTTTGAAATATATGAAGAATTTTTCATTATTTTGCTTTTCAATGTTTTTTTTTTATCCTTTATAGTAATACAAAATCATTTTTGTAACTCTTAGAACTTACGTAGGTTACAATTTAATATAAATTGAAACATACTTTTTATTTATTTTAGCCAATCTGAAGAAATTAACATGTATCCTCGTTAATTTCAGTATAATTTATGTATTTCAACGTATTCATTAATTTCACATTAATTACATCTCTATGATATATGTGTAATATATAAAATATATTTGTTATGATTTTTTATTATAAAATATTTATATTTCAATATAATTATTCTGGAGTTTTCTTTTGCCATTTTTAATATATATATACGTATATATATCTTATACAAAGGTTTTTTTTTAAAAAGGTACATTCCTGAAAGAAGATTGTTATCTGCATAATTATTATATTGGTTTCATTCTTTCAATTATTTATTTGTAAATATAAAATAAATTAATAAAAAATCTGCTATGGCCGCCTGCAATTTTAATATGAAATCTTTAACATTGACCTTGTAAATAGACATAATTAAATCCTTTAAAAATGGATTATTCGATATAAACAAAATATTGTCACGTTTATCGAGATCTCGACTGTTTTCGTTTGAACGTAAACCGTTGGAAATAAACATGGAATGACAAACTTAATACCTTTATCAAATAACGATAGATATATTGGGGGTTCGACAGTCATGGATGTCAAATACCTGCAAAATTAAATGGAAATTATAAGCTTACTCACAGAGAAGCTTTGTTTCTCCATATTAACCGTTCATAACCGTAGAAAAAATCAGTGTGGATTCCGATTAAGCTGAATGATATTGTCGAGAATTCCTGGATTTCGAAGTACACTGTTTGATGATCATAATGATTCATAAGACTAATAATCCTTGAAAGGACACCCAAAATCTTTTGGAATCCAAAAAATTAGTGAATGGGAGCTTGTTGAGGACATGGAGGATACATAGGGCAGTGATGATGAATCTATGATACCGAGATTGGTAAAAACAAAGGCAAGAAAAATATTTGAGTAAATTGTGGAATGTTTTAAAGAAATTCTGGTATTTCTTGAGGATCTTAAGGATCAGGGCAAACTTTCTTTGCTCAATAATCGCGATGTTTTTTTATAGTTCATATGAATGGACTGTACTTAAAATTGGAAAAAAACGTTATTTTTTCGAAACAAAAATCGGAGCTGAACCCAAAAAAAAATAATATCAGTATATTTCGGTTTGGTTAATACAAATGAAAAGATCTAATTGTGTTAAATAATCATTCAGAGGTGAACTGAACGAAAACTGGACCGATATATATTTTTTTAACTGAACCGGGACGAAAAAATAACAGTTTAAAGGGCAGTTTTAAATTATAAACTTGTGAAACCGGAAAGAAATCATTTGGAAAATGAAAAAGAGTGAACAGGAGTGTTCAAAACCGATACCAAAGATTGTATTCACAATTTTTCACTATACCAATAAAAGAACCAGAGTGACAAATAAAGTCTCTCAACAAATAAACCTTTCAAAAATAAAACTCTTTTCTTATTAGTTCTGCAAGTATCAGTGTGATTTATAAAATGTTCGCCATTACTGCTTAGTATAAAAGAGGAAGGGAACGTTTATGAAAAAATGGCTAGGTTCGTCGAAAAAAGACTACTGACGACAGCTCGCTACTGAGAAGGTAAATCCCATTCCAGGATATCACATTGAAGAAGTAAGTAACCAAAGACGAATAATGGATGCTTTGCGACAGCCATTGATGTAAAATACCTTGAATGTCAAAGATATAGAGAGTGAAAGTCAGACTTATAGTGTAGGAATCGTTCACTACGAAATTATACTTATATATAATTATACATATGCTAAGGACGAATCTTTGAAGATTCCCCCGAGAGTCGAAGAGTTCAGCTTCGAGGCCATTTTGGATTTCACATATCTCGACTCACTTAGCTTCTACAGTCGAGATTCCTCTCAAGGAAGACTAAAGTCAAGCTCTACATGACCCTCATTGGACCTGTCCTAACATACGGATCTGAATGTTGGGCTTTGACAAAACAAGATGGGTGACAGCTGGATATCCTGGAGAGGAGGATTTTGAGAGAGATATTTGAAGTCGTATTCGAAGATGTGGAATAACCTATCCGAAGCAACGATGAGCTGTACGGACTATACAAGAATATACCGGTCAGAGAAGTCCTCAGAGTGGCCAGACTCCGGTGGGCCGGTCGCGTGTCAAGGATGCAGGACAGTCAGCCGCCGAAAAGGCTTATGGTTAACAAGCCTTTCTGTCACCGGAGGAAATGCCTATGGTAGTCTACTAATATTCGATCCATGCAGGGCTTATCAGAGAAAATGCGAGGCTCAGTCAACTAATCTTCAAAAAAAATAAAACCTAATGGTGGAAGGATAGGAAATACCATTGATTTTTTTCCACTCATCTTAATTTCCGTGTTATGCCTAGTTTTTTTTAAATTACGTTTCACATTGCTTTCCCCTAACATTGAGAGGCCCAGAGCATCTGCCCTCTTTTCCACACTCTTATTCATACAAATAATTTAGATAGCGAAAAGGGGACCATTAAACAACTTAATCAAAAACTCGGGACAAGAATTCATTTCCGTTCCGAATGAGTCGACGTTTTAAGTTTTCTCAGATTTTGAATCATTTTCCAAAGTTAACGCAGCATTACTATAATGCTTTAATGCAAATATTATCGTTTACCGTGATGACGATGATGAGAATCTCTATTCGATTGACTAGTTCTGTAGTTTTGTTTTGTTTTGATAATGATCGGCTCCTGAAACGGCCTCGATCGGCATCCGAATCGCAACTGACCGGATTCTCTTTTTCCTCCGAAGCCGCCCCCCAATCGCCTCGGTTTCCAACCGGGCAAGCTTCTCTCCAACTCGTAATCGACTAGAATTTTGGCACTGTCTATATATTCGTTATTCATGTATTCGTAAGCTCCGTGTACAGCTTTCGAATCGCTGTATTCTATGAAGGCGTAACCCTTCGACATGCCGGTGACTATGTCACGTATCAATCGACAAGATACAATTTTACCGAATTTAGAAAATTTATCTATGATCGTATCCTGAAATAAAAATAAGATTAATATTCGTATATAAAAACTAACGACGTGTAAGATCTTACCTGTGTTGTACGGAGATCCAAATGTGTGACGTATAAAGTACGGCGAGCCTTTCCCTTCACATTTTGATTGGGTTTGTATTTAGAGTTCAACGCTCTCGCTACTCCTGCATCGTGAGGGATTTCATCCGTGCCTGATGATATAGATAAGGTTTAATTTAAAGATAAGTATATTATGAATAAGATAAGAGAGTTCAAACGATAAGTACCGTCGATAGATCCAATCTTGATTGGATCATACTCTTTTGCATATTTACTCCAAGATCTTTTATCATCAGGATATTCCATTTCCTGCTAAGATCAAGAAAGAATTAGACTATATTAGATATGACGTTATTAACTTGTGTTTCGATAAGTAAGCGGAAATACCTGCGTACGTGTCGACTCACTTAATACTGAATGAAAAAAACGTTCATGTCAACATACAAGTATTTTCAGTGTTGCCAACAGATGATAATTATTCCGCGGTGGATTGCCATAAAAAAGCCGCCATTTTTAAACAAAATTTTAACGCAAAACGAAAATAAATGCAAGTAATATATAATTTAAAACATTATTAATTAATTAGAAAAGATCATTTATATTTATTTATTATAACAATTGTATCAGTGTTTACATCACACTCACAAATTGTACGTGAACTGATCAGTGTTGCCTGCTATAATAATTAATTATTGCATTGAGAGAGTCGTAGTTACGATTTAAAATGTTCTATTGATTTCTAATGACGTTAGATCAATTCTGCCAACTGTCAATGCGTAAAATAAAACATTTTATTTAATAAAATCATAATATATACTAAAACATTTTAACTGATCCGTCACGCCGGCTCGAAACCAATCGCGTCGCCCGAAGGGGGTCTATTTATAATGGAAAATAGACCCCAAGCATTCCAATATCTTGATTTTTTAAAAAAAAATGGATTATTTTAAGATTAAAAATAATTGTTCATGATATGATTTATAATTTGGTCGTGTATTAACGAATGAATTAATCTGACTCCAAATGTTGATTATTGACTGAAAATACACTTAACACGTAAATAGTGTCGTAATCTCGTCTAGTTCTTTATGGTAACGTGGTAGCGGCGATCCAATGGCTGCTGAGGTGTCTGTTCCCAATGGTTGTCAGCGTGTGGCAATGATACGATGTCCACTGATTCTTAAGATGTCCGATATGTCCGTGCTTCTCTGATGTCGTCTCACGGTGAATATGGTCTTCGGAGGTGTAAGTACGATGGTGGCGCAGAATTACTGACTTAGCGGGAGCAGGAGTTCAGCGGTTTGCAGCTTTGATAAATCGGATTCTTCATCGCGAGAGTGTACGTCCGACGAGCTGAGCTCCAGTCGGGATTTTCGTCTGCACAAGACTCTTAGACAGAGTCCAGGATAGCTTCAGCTCAGGGTGATGCTGCGACCCTCTCTGGCGTTTGTTGTTTGGTTGCCCAATTTTATAGGGTGCGAGCGGATACCCTCTCCACTCCTGACGTGTTAGTTTATGTCTTAATTTTTTTGCTTGAATTTTTTGCTTCATTTGTTCTTGATGTGACCACCACAGTTGATATCTTGAAATGTTCTACTAATCAATATGACGCGTAAATGCCATGCACACTCGGCGATGTCTTGCTGCAGATTGAGGACACGCCGTCGGTAGGCCGACCGTAAAATTTTTGCGACCTTTACGTTTACGTTTTACGTTTATTTACCTATACGTTTCTCTCGCAATTGGCACCGTGTCGATGCGAGCGAGATAAAACATCGCGCGCGTGGCAACAGCAGCGAATATTGTTGTTTTTATTTTTTTTTAGCAATTGCGAATAGTAAAAGAGATTTATATTCATTCGTTAGATTATTTTAGACACAAAAAGTTTGGGACATCTAGGATTTATAATTAAAGAGTTATCCGGGAAAAATCAAAAACTTGGGATCCCAAATATCGGCTCGCTAGGTTAAACTCAATAATAAAATAAATAATAATTACGAATATAATAATTATTATTTTTTTCAAATTTTAATTCTGTATAAACATGGTGAGGAGCAAGTGTTTGGTACATGGTAACGTTGGTAGGCGTGTCGAGCACGTTGTTTTGACAGACGGTTGACAACATGGGGAAGCGGCGGCACGAAGATGACGAGGAAGCTGGACCACGTCTGCAACCAGCACGCGGGTCTGAGCGGCGTCTGCTGCTGGTGCTAGAGGGCGCACAGCTCGAGACTGTTAAAGTGAGCCCCACATAACCTATAAACATTTGTTCAAATACTCAAACTTCATTACATTGTATATATTTAATTTTAGAATGGCAAAAATTTTGAATTATTAAATTGCGACGATCATGCCGGCATACTGAAAAAAAACAATCGCGATCCTGGATCGTGCAGACCGGACATCACTCACCAATGCTTACTCATGCTAATGGATTCTCCGCTCAATAGAGCGGGATTACTGCAAGTTTACATACACACGGAAAATAATGTTCTGATTGAAATTAATCCCCAGACTAGAATACCGAGGACTTTTAAACGGTTTTCCGGACTCATGGGTAAATATATCGATTGATTTTTAATAATCAATCGTTTAATTTAATTTTATTAACAATATTTTTTCTACTTTCAGTGCAACTTTTACATAAATTCTCGATACGAGCAACCGAAGGATCTGTTAAACTGCTTAAAGTAATTGCGAATCCGGTCACAAAATACTTTCCAGTCGGTACAAAGAAAGTAATAATGTCTTTCAGTTCAAAGGAAATAGTCAATCCGAGAGATCTCGTACCCGAAGACGAACCGATCGTTATAATCGTCGGTGCGATGGCTCACGGTCAAGTGAAAGCCGATTACGCGGAGGATTGCAAATCGATAAGCAATTATCCTCTATCAGGTGCACTTACCTGTACCAAATTATGTTCAGCATTCGAAGAGGTGTGGAATGTTATTTAACCGAATAGATGTATCAATTATTTTTAAATATAAATATATATTTTAAATCTTATATTTATTTATTATTTACGTAAATTATCCTTCTTCATACATAACACATTGATGACCACTGTCGTCAATATTATTGATGTTTATGAACTTACTTATATATTTTTGTTAATAAAATATCTAAATATATTTTTATCATCTTTATGATATTATTATATCATATTGCACGTTTAAGCATTGAAAATTGATCAAAACCAGAAGTGAATATGGCTTTTAAGTTCAGAGGTGCGAAGCTTAGGTTAACCTCTTCAACGAAGTTTCCCCTAAAAGTCTGACATTTGGAAAACTTGACCGCTACGGAATGCGACTAAATAAATAAAACAACCGCAGCCTTTAAACCACACAATGTGTCCTCGAACTCAGCAGACAAAGCAGAGATATTAAAGATTCTTGAAGCAACTTACCAGATGAGCCCCCAAATGCGTTATTACAAATTAAATCAGGTAACAATAACCTGAATCCAAAAAAAGGCTTCAGGTTACGACTTAAATACTGTAAAACTGTTAAAGGAACCTCAAGTGCATACAGCTAATAACCTATATATTCAAAGCTGTAATCAGACTGAGATATCCGGATCAGTGGAAAGTAGCTGAGATCATTATGATTTCCAAAATTGGCAAGTATCCCGGAAAGGCAGTCCTATAGATCAATAAGTTTGTTACGAATTATGTCAAAAGTTATTAAAAAATTCTTATAAAAATGATACGGCACTGCTGGAATCACACGAGGATGTAGTCAAAGCATCTGTAAAGGTATAAGTCAGTCCACATACCTTTCGCCTTAAAAAAAGGTAACTGCCCTCCTGTATAAGCATCGATGGTGAGCTACTGCCCCAGATAGACTCAGTTAAATTCCTGGGAATATGTTTAGACCTCTGTATAAATTTAAAAAAACATATAATGAATAAGAGAAAGCAAATAGGGATAAAATTGCGAAATCTACACTGGCTCATCGGATCACACTCAGAATTATCCCTAAATAATAAACCGCTTATCTATAAATCGATATTACGTCCGATCTAGATATATGGTATTCAAATCTGGGGCACAGCAAAATCCTTGAATATAAAAGTAATAGATCGCTTCCAATCCAAGACGCTACGCATGATCAAGTTGGTTCGTGCGTAACGATATAATCAGAAATAACATCAGAAAAAGTCCCCTCTGTAATAGAACAAATCGAGTCCTACATAAATGAATATAACCTAAGCTAAAAAATTATCCGAACACACTGGCATCAGAGTTGAGAAAGGAAATTTCAAGTATGAAGAGGCGTTTAAAAAGAAGCAGAACATTCGAAATTTAAAAAAAAGCACGAATAAAGAACTCATCTTGGAGAAGTCAATAATAAAAATAAAAGTAACTTATTGTATTAGTTTACAGATTGTGCTATTTAATTAATAACCATTAAAAAAGAGAAATAATCAATGAATAAAATAAAAGAAAGGGTTAGTTAAACGTTTCTTTAAATCTGGTAGTATCATAATTGTGTGGAATAAAGCAATTAGTTGGAATAGAAATATATTGATACACTAAATATTGTCTATAGCCGATTTAGTACATAATGTGACCTGGCCGTTAAAACGTCTGTTATGACTTAAGTTTTAAAACTAATACTTCAACGTGGTCTTTGGCATGTTGTTTGGTTACCGATTTATATATTTGTGATTTATTCAGAATGGAAAGTCGAAAAAAATTGGATCATGCTACAGTTAAAAAGTTATTCGATGAGGAGAAGACTTTCATATCGAATTTGCTAGCATTGATAGCGATCCCATCTCACGGTTAGTAATTTTAAAATAATTTAGAAATGCTCTAAAATGCATTTTATTTTGGTTAACTTAGATTAAGTAGAGATCGAAAGCGTCTGTAATGGATTTTGAATAAGCTATATTATTTTTAACCTTATTTATCGTTCATTCAGTATTAATTTGACACATACGCGAATTATTTTTTGGTTATGTTGAAAATTTTAGTTTTATTAATAGGTTATATTTACAGAACAAGATGACGATGACGACGACGTATATGTGGGCACAGAGAAACCCTCGCGCGAAGAAGCTAGAAAAATACAACGGGCTAAAAGTTTTCAAGAGTTAAACGATAGATTGAAAAAGTTACAAGGGACTAAAGATTTCAGCATAAAAAATAAATTGATGAAGAAAAGTTTGACGAGGCGGATAAAAAAGAAGAATCGCAAAGACGAACGCAGCGCCAAAAGGAAACAATTAAGAATAAAAAAACGGGAAAACGGTGAAGTGAAAAAAGAAACAGATAAGATCGAACCTGTGCAAGAAGTCCCCAAACCTGCAGCTACAAAACCCGTTTTCAACAGTCAGGGCAAGATGGTATTTTCTAAGTTTGACTTTTCCGAATCCGGCGTAACTGAAGGTTCGTTTTATATATTAAAATTGTATTTATCGCTATTTATTTATATTAATCGTTTTATTTATATTTAGTTAAGAAAAAGGGCGAGAGAGATCCGAAAAGAATCCTGGACACATTGCAAAAGCATAAAGACACCATTAAAGAATTAAAAGAATCCGGCGAGACGGACAAAGCTGTACACTTAATGGAGAAAATAACGTGGAAAAATGCATTAGCGAAAGCCGAGGGACAAAAAATTAAAGATGATCCCATATTATTAAAGAAAACTGTAAAGAAACAGGTAAATAATATTTTTTTTATATTTATGGCTTCTGCGGAACTATTTATATTAACTTATTCTGTATTACAGGAGCAAAAGAAGAAGCAGAGTGCTAAAAAATGGGACCAACGATTGACGACAGTCCAAAAATCTAAGGATGACAAACAGAAAAAGAGGGAATCTAATTTGAATAAAAGAAAACAGGATAAAAAAAAGAAAGTTATGAAAAAGGCTGTAAAGAAAGGCCGAATGTTGACGTAATAATTGTATTTTTAGGAATAATTAATTATATCTATTTTACATTACTATATTGACTATTATTTCTTTCTCTTTGTGTTTTAAAATTATTTGTGGATGTACAAGTTCAAAAACTCCAAAATACTTTTTTGGTTGTGTTGCTATGCATATCTCTGAAGTACCTTGATGTCGATAACCATATTAGAAGCTTACTTTATTGATGGCTGTCGGAAAGGTTCATATGTTTTGTTGAGCTCGTTGATTTTTTGCTTATTTAGTAGCAAATGTGGAAAGGATTTTTGACCTCAAACATCACCGTTATGCCTCCAGCCTCCGTATTAGTTAGTCAAGATCCACTACAGCCTTTTCCTTTTCCTAATGATAGAAAAAAACATGAAAGATTTTTGCGATGAATGTGCGAGGGTATCGGGCTTTTTACTCATCATTATCAGAGAGCGAAACAGCTTTATTGTGGAGCCCTTACCAGTGGCGGATTTAGGACTTGAGGCCCCAGGCGCAATTCAATTTTGAGGCCACCTCACATTAAAATAGTTTTAATACCCTTACATATTATAAGATGCATTATATGCGCATTTATTCACTTTTGGAGACTGGCATGTTGACAGTGTCCGGCGTCTACGTCCAGAACTTCAATTGTCCCTCATTTCCCACCTGAAGGAAACATTTCAATAAGAAAGAGCCGCACTGCAATAAATAA
Source organism: Philopotamus ludificatus (assembly GCA_022495035.1). Taxonomy (NCBI): domain Eukaryota; kingdom Metazoa; phylum Arthropoda; class Insecta; order Trichoptera; family Philopotamidae; genus Philopotamus; species Philopotamus ludificatus. The sequence continues at coordinate 72,573 of JAGXCT010037262.1, read as the reverse complement.
TAAATATTCTAGAGAGATTTAAAAGAAAACACACATTGTTTAACATATTAGCGGACAGATTGTCAATAGTGGTAATTTTTTATTACGCATAGGAAACATCTTCGTCAACACCATGGGTTTCCAAACATTTCAGCAGCCTCCCAATATTTTGGTATAACCCCCTTGCTCCCAATATTAATTACCCAAATAATAAGCTGCGTAGGAGAGAAATTTTTGACGATTGTCGGAGAATGATAATTTAATATATTAAAACTAAATTTGTTCAGAAAATTGTAATGTTTTAATCAAAGCTGATAACATCGGCCAAATGGACACACGCAGTAAAGAAAATATGATGATAGATTGAAAACTAAAAAACTCATCCAAGAAGTAGAGAAAACTGAACTTCGAGGCCACCTGAATTATAAATAAGATATTCGGTCACATTTTTGAAAATCGGAAATACCCTAAACAAACTACGCCGATGACGAAAAAATGTCACGATTCTCTCAAAGTTTCAGCCCGGCGCGTCCTAGCTCCGCCCACAGTGCGATTTCAGGAATTCCAACAGTCCAAATTTGGATGTAAATTCGGGATCTACTCGCCCATAGCGAAATAATTTTCATCGAGATATCGTCGACATGACTGGTGACAATATTTTTTATAAATAATCGCAATTTCGCAAAACTGTGAATGCAGTTCGACGCAAAAGTTCTAAATTAGTTTTACGGCCACCTCGCCTCCCTCCTCCCTTGACACAGCCTTTTAAGAAGAACACCAACGACGAAAATTCGGAATTCCCCAATTGAGTGATACCGGGGGGGGGGGGGGTGCAAGCGAGAATCAAACAGGAACCACGACCATCGCACGTCATACTGACCTACAATAATCGTACATTGATTTAAGTGCTTCTTACTTCTTATTTTCAGAATTCTCATTTTGTTTCACCCTGCTGCGCATTTTACTCGACTCATTCCTTCCCTTCGACCTGCTTGGCCATGGGCCCTACCTTTGATCAACGTAGAATTGCAAATTAATCAATCGTCAATCAGATTACATCTCAAGATTGACGACGGAACAAAGCATGGATATCATCGTATGGTCCCCGGCGGGTTTCTGACCACAGGGCCGGTGTGCCCTGGGAAGGAAGATCCTAACCTGTTGACTTGACTAATAATTTCTTAGGACTTAAAGCATGCTTAGAATTAATCACGTCAAGGTCTGTGGAACCGCATGTTTTCGAATTACCACGTAGCGGTATCTAGAAACAATTCTTTGTATCTCTGTCACCAGTAATTGGTGTATTCAACGGCAAATGCCGTGATAGTTCCTTGAGCCATTTCCCATCACATTACCGCTTCCTACAAACTCGCTCCGTCCTTTCAGTTCCCTGGCCGTAGCGGCAACGAGAAACTCGTTTAGATTGAAGCAATGCCGCACCCGGTGGTTGTTTTAGACTATCGCTAAGGAGTGCCATGTTGGCCTGCCGACCCAAAGAGGGCCTGCCCCACCGTAAGGCTAATGGGTCAACCTGCACCTGGATTACCGAGCCAACTAATAAGTTCTTGGTGTGCTCCGAAATGTCGGAGGAAACCCTAACAACGACGAGCACGCGAAGAATGGCAAAGTAAAAGCCATACGAAATCATCATCATCATCATATGTTAAAATATAGTATTAAATGAAAATCAAGCATCCCTGTATGTGTACTCATGCGCTGGGCTATAAACTTGGGTAGAATCTAAACTCCCTCATGTAGAGATATCTAAGAATTTTCTTTTCATACAAAAATACTTCTCTAATCGGAGGGAGTTCGAGACTAATATGCTTCATAATTAGGATGTTTTTACTAATCAGTATTACGCATAAGTGATGTGCGAACATTATTCATCACGCTCATTCGCGTCCAGTATGGAGTGATAAAAAACCCTTGCTAATTGAAAATAATATTGTTTTCGCAATTGCGCACAATAAAGGTCAATGATTATTTATATTTATTGTGTAGACTCTTTTTGGACAAATACAAAGAGTTTGCGATATGTAGGATTTATATTAAGAGTTATTTGAGAAAAATAAAAATATTAGGGACCCATCAGCACAGCTAGGTTAACAAAGACACACCTACATCTATACATGGACAAAGTACGGGAAGAAGGAAAAGGAAAAATAAAATGAATCGAGGAATAAATTAAAAACACCTTTTTTTTTGCAAATTTTGTAATAATTATACAAAAAAAATACCATTACAGTAGATATTTTATGCATGTATGAAAATTCAACTCCGCTCTCATTAAACATAATATTTACTGATCAGACACGAATATGATCCGATTACAAATTCGATAAACCGAACACCGTAATTCAAGTTATACGCCCATTATTAAACTGTACACAGATTCATAGCGAATGTCTGATCACCGATAACATACACACATAATATTTGAATACAATAACAGTCATCATAAGTTCAATCATATTGAAACAATAAAATATTCAGTTACAAATACGAATTTCTCTCGGAAGAAAAATCATTATTTTATGCAGAAATGTGTTATTGCAACACACGGGACATAAAATATTACAATAATCCGTTGGCTACGTTAATTGTGCAACAGAAAATAAATTGGAACTACCTAAACTAATTATACAATAAATTATAATACAAAGAGTCATCATTTAAAATGAATTTGTACAAAAACGTCGGCAGCACGTCTAAAAAAAATATTTCACCCATTCATTCGTTCGTAATTCACTAATAAGCGATTTTACTGCCCTGACTAGTGTAACTATACCGAGATTGTCGACGCGAGATTTATATCTCAAATCGACCGAGAGAGATATGTATATACCCGTTTAATATTTAAAACAATCTATTGATGTGGTAACTAAATACAGAGCTATGTAGAGGAATGTAATAAAAAATTGTGCACAATTTGAATCTGTAAGCTATCGCAATATGACGCAGTTTTAATAAATAGATAGGCGACGGAATCATTATCGGACCAATGTATGGCACATTTTGATGGCTATCTAAATTATTTATCTACGACTAAATGTTATTTAAAAAAAAAAAACGGTTTTTATTCATGGTAACATTCAGCTTATTACATTATTATATTATTCTAGAGAATTAATTCATTGAATTAATCAGATAGTAAACGACAATGATTTAGCAAATACAGTAACGGTCATGAAAATAATCCACTCTGGCAAAAAAAAGATTAATTTCTTAGTTTTCAACAAAAATTCGTGATTAGAAGGAGGGGGTATGATTTTTTTTAAATATAAACTATCGTTTTAACACTGGTCAAAGATTTAAGTCAACAGAGAGAAGCCTGCCAATTTAAAATCACTAATAACATAAATTACAAAGGTCTAGTATGAAGAGTTAAGGGTAGAAACAATAAAGAACTTAGTGGATTCAATGCCGGCTCAGATTCAAGCTGTTAAAAAAATAAAGGAGGAAACACAAAATATTTTTTTACTTAATCTTATTTTTTTGGTAATGTTGACAAACTTATGTAATCAAAAACCGACACAGCTGCAAAACTATGAGATCCAAAGATTTACTTGAAAAATTTAGCCGAGTGGATTTCAATGACAGTTACTGTATCTGCAATGCGAGATTGCGGATAATTTCGCAAGTTGTATTGGTCATCAAAGTCAAGTTAATAAAATCGTGTTTTTATTGACTAGTCTAAAATTATCACATATATAATACAATATGGAGAGCTATTCATTGTGACGAATAGCGTGTGAAACGTACATTTCGTTATTATAACACAATCAAGTAAACGTATAATATGAGGCTTACATTATTAGTAATTTAATAAATTTGGTTATTAAACCCTCGCAGGATGAAAACGTAATAATTTATTGTGCAGTGTATCACATTAACAAATACTCATTGACGATATATCAAGTATAAAAATTAATTTTAAAATATTATTAGAGTACTGTAATATCAATTTATTGATAAACACCAAGAGATTCCCATTCAATATCATAATAATACAAAAAGACGAGAGATATTAGATATCAGATGGTGTTCACAGATCTCCGCATACATATTATATACCATTCATTTTCCGATTTAATTTTCTCATTTCTTCGTGTCTTCTCTCCGGAATATACATTTCATTTTCCGAATCGATTTCGTTTTCAGAGAGAGATAACGAGCCGCCGATTCTTCTTCCCCGTAGACTATCCTATAATCAAAAACATATATTTAATATAGTTGAAATATAAAATAATGCGATATATTTCACTCGGACATCGGTACAGATACAGACAAATAAAAATATATTATATGCCGCCACCAAAAACACGGATATAAAAATAAGTTCATACATAGTATCCGAGCAATTGTATTAGTATGTATTGGTTAGTTCAAAGTTACTTGTCCAAGAATTTTCCAAACTGGACGGGTACTGAATAAAATGAAATATTATATAAGCTTATACTAGATCAGAGCACTGTCGATTAAAATTTTTTGTATCGGATATATAAATAAACAAAACCTTACATCTAATGTTCCGGCGCTCGGTTCCGAAGCATATCCTTCGTATGCCTCTCGGCAATCATCGTCAGACTCGCTGGAGCTCTCGTCGATCCTAGGACGAGGAGAAACTTGACAGACCATCTGTGCTAGATCGGTAAATGTATATCTAAAAAACATAAAAAGGCCATGTTAAACACGCAAAAATCTATCTTATTTAAAGTGCATAAGATAATTAATACAGTTAGCCCTTCTATAACGAAGAAATTGGGACCACGTTATAGAAAACCCGCGTTATAGAAGCCAAAGGCATTCATACAAAATTTGGGAAGAGGGCTGGCTTCGGCACTGATTCATACAAAAGCAGCAGGGCCGCATAGTTTGAAATTTATTGAATAGAGTGACCTAATCGGCATGTATCTTGGATCAAGGCAAAGAGAATCGTCGTTTCCCACCGACGGAGCCCCCAGGTTCTATATAAGAAGACCACAGCGTAGTTTTAGATTATAAATAGATGCCCCAGAGTACTGGAGTTTAGTTTAAGACGGTCAGCCATGTAAGCCAGGAGATAGCCTTCTGGAATAGAAAGCAACGCTCTTTGTTAGTGCGCTGCCATCAATTATATCGTTAATAATATCCTCTACCATGTTTTAACCGTTAAGTAGTAGTAAAACTGTAATCCTTGGGTCGGCTAGGCCGATTAATCCGCCGTATTGGTCATTAATAAAGAAGCTGATGTCTTTATGAATTTGTGTCTCGTTGCATCCACCATTATATCCATATCATCCAATCTTGAGAGGGTTCCACATTGCAGCATATAAAACCATTTATTCTAAATATTTTATGGCTTTTTTACAGGGAGTGTGTATAGAATTTACCCCCTTTGTCAACAATTGTTTAATGTTTAATATTTACTGCAAAAATTAACACTATTTAAGAGTTTATTTATTTATTACACGGACTTTGAAATTTCACACACAAGCTTTCTATATAAATATTAAAAAGACCATAGTCAAACAATGTTTTATGAAAATTTCAATTCGGCCCGTGTCCAAAAAGTTTGGTGACCCCTGCTATAAGATATGAATTTTATTTTTTTGCATTAAATATCCAGTAAATGTTGAAGTTCAAGCAATTAAATTTTGGCTCAATATCTTGATTAATAATAGTTATAATTTTTTTTGCAAAAAACGACGGTTCAACAAATCCCCCTCAGCGTATGTTTCATTTTATTTTGTAAATTGAATGAAATCAATACATCGATCATTTTTCCATTCGCATATCTTAAATAAACTTGTATATATATTTAAATCAATAGAACGGTAGGAGGGGAACTGTCAAAACCGCGGTATAGCAGGGAGCGTTATAGGAGGGTTTACTGTATATAGTATATTCTTACTCGTTGGCATTATGATGGTGCGGGGGTTGACGAAGGGTTCCGCATTCCTGTTTCAATATCGGCAGAGCGCCACGACGTCGCTGCCCTTCAAAATAACCCCTTCCGTGCTGATAACCGACATCTTTGATCTCATCAAACGAACCGAATTGCAACGTTTTATATTTATCAATCGGCGGTCTTATATACTCGCAATAATCCGACGATTTAACCTCCTGCAATGACAATACACGTCAATTTAATTATAATATACAAATCAATTTAGAGATGAACTGGAATCGGCGACATACTTCGAGCTGTCTAACGCACGAGACGTACGCCAAACGACTTTGAATATCTGGTAAATTTGGGACTTTCACGGGACTGACGAACGGATTCCATTTTTTCCATAGTAACCACCATCCGGAGAGGTCGTCGCCATAATTCGTCAAATCCATGTCGTCTTGAGAGCCCACGTCGATAGCTAATATGTGTCGAGCTCCGTATGCTCGCATTATATCAGCTGAAAATATAATCACCGATTAAATATATTCATAGAAAAAAATATGTAAATAATTAAACAGGTTAGAAATTCATCTGAAAATACAAATATTAATATCAGTTGGTCAAGATCAGATATAAGAATAACGAAATGAATAAGAAGTAAAATAAAATATTTCATTATGAATTAAAATTTATGATAAAAAGAGGATAAAGCAGAAATTTATATTAGGGTCTTATATTAGGGGTACCCAGAATTAATGTCATCTTTGGTTCGTCATACTGGAAAGACGTATGTAAACATTTTTTTTTGTCACAGTATACTATTTTAATATTGTTTTGAGATAAAAAAAAGTCTAGAGATAATGAGAGGAGTGTGTTTATCCGAACAACATTTGCAGAGTTGCATGCTGATGCAGTTTCACATAAAAAAACGCCAGTGAAAGCACAAAAGATATTTGTGCTATTTGTGTTATTGAATGTCAGAAAATGCCAAGGTTTGTTTAACCGTTTTAGTCCTAAGCAATTTTCGATACAAACGATCGCAGCGCTTTTGCGCCGCCTAGCATTCTAACGGTTAAAAAAAATAATTTTGGAAACATTGATTTGGAAAATGAACCTGGAAGAAGACAGCGTAATCAGAACTGAAATCGAAGGAAAGCCAACGATGACTTTCGGCGAATTATCTAATGTCTAAACAATATAGGAAAATTCAGAGAAAAGGTGTTTGTGTCCTGCACGATTTGAGAAGACAGAATACTTCAACATATACGAAGAGCAATACCCCCTGTTTCTTCAAGATTTAATTACTGGAGATGAGAAATCAGCCGTCTCCTTGAATGTCACAAAGAAAAAACAGTGGTTAACCACCGGACAAAAAGAAATTCCAACCCCGAAAACCGGACTGCATCAATAAATTATTTTGTTCTCTTTGTGGTAGGATTTTAAAAGAATAATTTATTTTGAAATGTTGAAATATGGCTAAACGGTCACGGCACAGTTGTACTGTGATAAACTAAATCGTCTGAATGAGGCATTATGTCAGAAGGGGCCAGATCTAGTGAAAAACTGTTAAATAATACTGCAAGACGACAACGCCCGTCCTCGAGTCATTGCGACAAATAATTAACAATCTCGTTAGGGATACTGTATTGCCATATTCACTGGATTTGACACCTTCAGATTACCATCTCTTTCAGTCGATGGAACATTTTTTGAAAGACAAAAACTTAAAACAGCGAATGAGGAAAAATCGGTCCTTTCAAAGTATTTTGATTCAAAACCATGTGAATATTATAAAAATGGATTTCTGATTTAATAATAAATAGATGTCAGAAAGTCAAAGATAACATTGAAAATCGGATTTTACATCCAGGAAAGTGGGAGGAGGTTTGTATCGGTAATTGCTTTCCTCTTCTTTAAGGGTTCCAGCATGATGAGTCACAGCTAGTCCAATACCAACAGTGTTGGAAGATAAACATCCAATGCCAGCATTGGACCGAGGGAAAATTCTTTACAAAAAACTGCATACCGAGACGGTTTGGGCTCTCACGTCACGTTTGAGATTCAGGTTTTTTTGGCCTCGACTACCATTCGAGAGTCCGATAAGACTCATACACTCAGCGAGTGGGTGTTTCGTGGCTGACAAATGGCAGAAAGTCAAAAATAATATTAGAAATTAGTTCTCATGAATACATTTTCATAAGCAGTTGAAAATGTGAGTTTGAGGTACATTGATACAAAAAACGACATTAATTCTAGGTACCCCTAACAAATTTTGCAAGCCTTATCTTCCTGATTAGCTGAAAAAATTAATGAAATAAAGGATAGAAGAATGTAAAAATTTTATCAAAAAAACAGCTGATGAGAATTTAACCAAAGCCAAGATCATGAAAATTAGATAAAAAGGTATATGGCACAGTCGGTTGAAGCGCCCAATGCTGCTCTAATGCTATCGTTTATGAGCACACGTTCGTCTGGGTGCTTAGAGTACGTTTTCCCGGTAATGCCTGCTAAACATGGCATCGATGCAGACCCTTGAATCGTGTGTCCAATGCACATAGCCATGTGTTAGCGATTTGCTTACTCAAGCTCCATGCAAATAAAACTTATATGCGTATGCATACAAAATTCTTCCACCTCTTAGGTTATCATCAAATAATTGCTTGCATAAAATATTTTTAAATAAATAAAAAAAAGTATTAAGACAATGTGAATGCAAAGCAATAAATGAGATTAACCCATTCAACGCCAGACTAATGTCGATTGATAAGCATATTTCACGCTCACACTTATATTGTAGAGCGTGACAACAAACAGCCCCTGCCGCCAGTGAAGTGCCTCGCGCGGCTTGGGCATTGAATGGATTAAGAAAATTATTAAAAAAAAGAAGGAATACGAAAAATAAATATAATTACCTGGCACGTTATTAACATAACACCCGTCGAGCAATAGGTGCCCATCCGTAGGATCGCACAACGGTGGAAAAATTCCTGCAATGCTCATAGAAGCACGACAATATCGCCACAAATCACCTGACAAAAAATATTCCCAATTTTCAACATCAACGTCCCTCGATTAGTAAATACCCGACGAAGACGATCATCATCAAATATTTTGACGATGATCAAATTCACACGCTCCGTTCAGTTCCATGACTTTTAACAAGGACATCACCTACCGACGACATTCGACAAAAATACCCAGAGCATTAATCAGGCAATTTGTGACATGAGCAAACACGACGATTGTTAATACGATCCGTTTTACATGCGTCTCGGTGCATGGCGTACAATGTCGGACATAAGAGTATCGAGCGCTTGTGATTGGTTTACCTGGTAAGTTGTTGACATACCCGCCGTCCAAGAGCAAGTGGCCATCGGTGGGATCGCAAAGCGGCGGCATGTAACCGCTGAGTGACATGGAGGCGCGGACGTAGCGCCACAGTGACCCTGTCAAACGCGAGCCGCCATTTATTAATGATTGTCATGAACGTAACATCACTTAGCATAGGACAATATACATCTTTCAATATATACATTTAGTGCTCGTCGAATGGAAATGACATATTTATTTTGGAACATGACAAGCACTAGTATCACATATATATTTAAAAACACATCATAAAACAGTTTTATTATGCAAATTTGATTAACAAGTTAAAAGATCAACCACTTCCCGGTTCAACTCGATTAATAATAAACAATTGCAATAATATAAGGAAGCGATCGAATGCAAAAATAAATTGCATAGTTAAAACTATTTTAATAGAAAAGCAGGGCATATCAACATATTTGTTTTCTAGACAACAACGCTAGGTATGTATGAATGTTTATCTACATGATGAATCATATTATATTTTTAATGTAACCCTTGCGAAATTTATCACATTTTAATTAATTAAATATATAAAATTAAAAAAGAAAACAGTGAAAGAGAAGAATATTAATTTTACAGATTTAGTACATATGTATTCTATATATCATAATAAAAATATTAATATAATAAAAAAAATCTGAAAAAGATTAAATAATTGAATACGTGTCGTGAATAAGGTGGTAACTATAATTATTTCACAACCAGTTTTTCGTGGAATAACACACTGTGTAGTCCTATGAAAATATTCTCTATATCTTTCATTTCTACTGGTAAGGCAAAGTTGCTGTTGGATTTTTGTACATGCTCAGCGGAATAACGTGGTTTCAAGTGTCAGCATATTTGGAGAGGTGCCCATCATTCTCTCTGCAAGTGTTATAGTGGAATAATGTTGTAGCTGCATTCGAGGACCATGTTATTCAACATTTTCATAGTGTTTTTCTTGTTTTGAATATAGTTTGATAATTTTTGATTTTTTTGCAGAATTTGGAAAAAGCACCAGAATTCAACATTGGCACGCACCACCTGTTCATAGATTTCAAATCTGCATATGACACACTTTACAGGCCTAAGCTTTACGAGGCTATAGGAGTCTCCTTATACCCCAAAAGTTGATAAATATGGTAAGGCTTGAAATGTTGGAAATCAGATGCAATGTGCGTGTTTAATCTGAGTTAATTGAAGAATTTGAGACACACTGCTGTTTGAGACAGGATGACGCTCCAGCAAGTTTGTTGTAACATAGCAATCGAAGGTGTAATAAGAGATTCCGGAGTGAAAACAACTGGCACCATTCTTAATAAATCGATGCAGCTTCTTGCCTATGCGGACGACATCGTCATAGACATTGTGGCCAAATCTCGGGCAGATCCCAACGATGCATGCCAGCGAATAATGAGAGCGGCAATTGGCATGGGACTAAGGATCAACGAGACCAAGACCAAATACATGCCCATATGAAAAGGATGAATCCTTGAACCCCTGAGAGTCGAAGAGTACAGCTTCGAGGCCATCCAGGAATTCACATATCTCAGCTCACTTATTATAAACAACCATTTTGGAAGTAACAAGAAGAATCATGCTGACAAAACGGTGCTACTTTGGATTTCAAAAGCATCTACGGTTGATATTCCTATCAAAGAAGACTAAAATCAAGCTCTACATGACCCTCATCAGGTCTGTCCCGAAATACAGGTCTGGATGTTAGGCTGTGACAAAACAAGATGAGCGACAATTGATTATCCTGGAAAGGAGGATACTGTAACTAATATTTGGAGCCGTATTCGACGACTAGGAATGAGGAACTGTACCGAGTAAAGAAGGATATACTGGTCACAGCTGTCGTCAGTGTCGAGTGGCCAGACTCCAGTGGGCTGGTCGCGTGTCAAGGATGCGGGACAGTCAGCCGGCGAAAAGGCTTATGGTTAACAAGCTTTCCTGTCCCCGGAGGAACTGAAGAATAAGGCTGAGGTGGATGGACTATGTACAGTGGGACACTGCATCATTGAAATTTACCAAAGGATGGAGCGACGTAGCAGCAGACGTGATGAAATGGAGCAGGGTGTTGGATGAGGTCACGGCTCTACAATAGGGCCGTTGCGCCTATAATAAATATTTGATTATTAAATAAATTGTGTGTATAAGTTTAAACTTTTGTTAGTTACCACCTTATTCGCAGCACGTATTCAATTATTGGCTAAATGCACAACTAAATTCCTCCCACAGGAAATGCGATAATTAATATTTAACTCTTTCACTTAACGAAAATGTTGTTAACTGAAACATGCATAATATTGAAGAGAATAACCAAAATCACCGATGAATGTTAATCGTTACACGCTTATAATCAACGACATTGTTAACGGTAAGCGCGTATCGTGATCTATGAGTCATACCGCGATTTCCTAGATGGATTAAAGATTCAGTGCATATTTCAACCAATGAACAACATTACATTAACCCCTCAGACACGGCAAAACACAGGAAATTGCATTTTTTTTATTATATAAAACATTGCCGACGCCGAGGGGCTAATCAAATCAATCTATTATGTTCTACATGACTAAAATAAATATATAAAAATATTTATTTTCAATTTCTTCGATTCAGTCACATTCTCAATTGTAAAACTAAATTACCGTATATTAAAAAAAAAACATATGTTACTAATATTAAACAGAATATATGAAACACAACACACCATATTTTGAAAACACAGTTCAAAACCAAGAAGCGAGAAACATCAAGCCGATATCTAAGATGAATCGTTTGAAAGTAGCTACATGTAATATAATACTTTCCTTCACCAAAAAATTATAGAGTATAGAGAGTACATAGCGTAATACTAGAAAGCGTCTTAAATTAAATATTAATCTAGAGGTGCACAATTATTATTTCGTAACAATCGCATGAACGTGAGGTGATTTTATACAATTAAAATGGCATATGGATCGTGATACAAATTACAAATGTAATAATCCAGAAAACATTCATAATTAAATTGCATTAAAAAAAAAATCGAATTCAGGATAACTAGTATAAATATTATCTGATATCACGACGAGGTGTTAGCCAATATTTACGATGGTTTAAAATGGTTTTTTATTTGATTAAAGCAATTAAATCGAGAAATGCACCAGAATACGAAATCTAATACAAGCGTCTATGCTAAATTCTGGGTAATCAAGATAAATTACATTAAAGCAATATTTAAAAATTAATGACGATAAATTTTTATGTGTTAATGCACTAAATGGTGGGAAAAATGCAGTAGCGTGCAGTATCGGAAAACAATTACCAAGTTTATAAAAAAAAACCATTGTAAGATGTACGTAGAAATAAATCTCATACAATTAGGGACGAGTCGTTAATATTTAAAACCCCGAAAAGTACGGCTGAAACTATGCATCGGAGCAAAATAGGGACGGTACGCCAAATATTAAATGATGATTGTTTTCCATTTTGTGCGTCGCTGAATTAGTATGCGTTAAAATTATCTAGAGTGTTAATAAAATAAACTAAATATCATTTGAAAAACAGGTACCTCTCATTCTGTTGAGTTGTTATTTGATCATGCCAGGATAAAATAATAACAAAATATGCCAATTTTACAAAACTGGCAAATAACGACACGAAAATTATGCACACAGTTAGTTTGTAAATCGATTTAAAAATACTTTTGCATTATCAAAGAGTCTAACGCACTGCTCAAAGCAAGCAGCAGAGCACACCGACATAGCGGCTATTTCAAAATGCGTAATTTGATACCCGTTATCCTGAAATATGTCGAAAAATATGCAAAAGATTGACGTGTTAATAATTTAGTAATCAGCAACACACGATTAGTAACAGGTATCAAATCGAATACACATTCGCATACACAAACTGTTAATGGTTAACAATAGTTATATACACACATCAGTTGGATTTGTACGAAACAAGATATAAACCATTTAACCAATCACAAGCGACTCCCCCAAATATTGCATATTTTCAAAATGAATATTTTTTTTAACTAAAATGATTGTATGAAACCTATTCATAAAATACATCACCGATAATGAACGAAATATAGATGTATGGCTATTGCATGATAAAAGTCATAGAACTGATTTTTATTTAAAAACTTTTGACACATGAAGGAATCAAAAAAAAATATTTCTAATCCCGATTAATTTTAACAATGTGTGTATAAAGCAACATATATGAATTTAGTTTAATTGTTAATATTTAATGATTAATTTACATTCATAAATATATATATATTTGAGATAATAGATAAGCAATACTTTCACATCAAATCTATGCTGGGATTCAAAATAAAGGATATAAAACATATTTTTCTTAAAAAAAAACAAACAATAAAATTATGAATATTTCCATTACCACGATTATACTTTTAAATTAATGGAATATACACCTATAAAAAAAACAAAATATATGATAATTTATTAAATAATAAATGAACGGATGAACGGAGATATAACTTCAAAATGGATGAGTGTTCGAATCATCCGATTGAAGCTCTTATCCGATGATTATGATAAAAATCATAAGCAAACATTAAATCTGCATTATTAAAATAAAATTCATAAAACAATAATTTTCAATAATAAATGAACAAAAATAAAATAAATGGAATACAAAAATATAATGTTGAATAAAGCTAAAAGTAATGTCATATTTTCATAAACTCACCATAATTTAATAATATAGTTTTATTCATTCTATACAATCTTTTTTCATCACTCTGTTGAATTTTCATTTACTTTTTTAACCTTTTTAAAAATTCGGCAGGTCGGAACTTATTATCTTTATTTTATTTTATTTACTGTTTGATCAGATGTATGGGTACCTCCGGTAGCAATTTGGCACATAATTGGCATGGAAAGTGGCCTGGGCTCCTCATAGTTCCGTAGAATCTACGAAATCATGACTGTGTGACAGCGATTGCGACTACGTCCGTTACCGACACTTGGACAACACTCTAGGATGAATTTTTAAATTTAACGATAGTCTTGTTGATAGCGTTTTAAATGTGGTGCTATCAAAGAATTTTAAAGATTCCATGGATGGAATGGAACACAACAAAAAATTTTCCCAAGGAGCGGAAGCTTTTCTTCTTTTTTTCCGCGGAAGCGGACATCATACGTGGACCAAAGTATTGCCTTTAGTAGACCAACATGGAGGAAAAAGTTGAAGATAAACGGTAGTTTGAAGGAAAAAGGTGTAGTGGCTCTATTACATTCGCAACTGGACTCGGAAACTCAGACCTGCGTCCGAAAACGGACAAGGCACATGAAGAAGAAGTCTTTTTATCGGATATTGTGCAATAGATATGAATAACGAGCCGATTTTGGCACTCGACCATTGTTTTTTTTCCTCATGTGATATAGTTTAGGTTTTGAAAGGGACTCGGAACCAGAGAGGTTCTTTCCAGTCTTAAAAATTTGGTACATCATTGAATGAACAAGGACCGAGAGATTTTCAAACCATCAAAATATGAAAACTTACTTACTTCGGATATATAATGCAACATCATGAAACATATCAAATACTGCAACTCATAAGGTGCAATTTAAGGAAGACCAAGGACGTCCTGACTGAAGAATCTAGGACAATGACTTGGGGGAGATTCCACCGCCTTGTTCGGGGCAATAATGGACAGAACAAAGGTGACCTACACTATCGCCAACATCCGTTAGCGGACACGGCACGGAAGAAGAAGAAGAATAAAAAGGAGTCATTTTGCTTCACAATTTACCATTTTGTGTAACTTCTAACACATGAATTTTATATTCTAAGCTACTTCAATAGTTTCTGGATTAATAATTAGGGAAACATTTGTTTCATGTACCTTAACCTTTTAACCGCTATGGTCACACCAGTATTCAATTATCAATCCATCGCACACGTTAACGACACGTGCTGTAAGCTTTGTGTAAAAGTTATTTGGATAGAAATGTGTTTATTTGATTCACGGGAATATCTAGAACCCATAAGTTTCGTTAAGTAAATTCCGAGTTTAGCTACACTTGCAAATTTATTCTTATTATTTTCAGTTACAGGGTTAAATAATCTTGTGATATAAAATTTGCTTCGAATTTTAAACAGTGGATCGGTGATTTTTTATGACATGATGAGTTCCAGATAAACGCTTGATGAAAATATTAAATGTATGTGCGAGGCGGTGCGTTAAAAATACAACATTACTTTTAGCTTTACCTAATAAATGATGAAGTGAAGATTCCATTATCAACTAATTGAAATTATCAGTTATGTTCGTTTCAGTGCAGTTTCTAACCGAACTCAGATAATTTCTATACAATAAATTGTTATTCATAATGATATCGTTAATTAGATAACTCGGAGAGATTGGCATTTCCACCCGTTTTACAAAAAACAATCGTAGAATTTTTGGCGTTTGATATATCAAGATGAAATTGACCATCTCTAATCGTAATTTGGGATATTTAGTGTGTTGTGGATACATATAATTAGACATGAATAATCACTATGACAGTTTCATAAAATATTAAATAAATAAACATAGACACAAGCGAAAGCTTTTAGTATGCATATTCAATTAACAATAAATGTATTATTATTACGGATGTATAATGATGATTTTCATATAAAATTCACAATGAACACTAACAACGATAATATTTTGACATGTAAGTAATATAATTTATTTTGAAACAATACCTCACATTTATTTTAATTTAAAAAAATAAATATATATGTAACATATGTAATTATACATTGAAAAATGTCTGATTGTATAGAATGTAACTGAATTGAGACATTGTTACACAATATATTGCAATTACGAGTATATAAAGATAAAAAAAATACATCAATGATTCATTATATTCGATAGGCTTATACTGAATATTTTATAATTTACATACATTGATAACAAATGATTATTACTAAAATACATATATGAATTAACGGAATAATATATTGAAATGCATACCATGACGATGGACCCGCATACAGCTGGCAGTAATATCAGTCGTGACTGTGAAATACGGAAGCCATAAATCTTCAACGTGCGTATCGCCGAATGTATTTTTAATCGTAGAATTAAAATGACGACCGGAAAACATAGACGTAGCCGGATAAGTCAAGTCGAGCAATTGTCTGCCCCATTGCGTCATTTTCTGCACAAAAAATAAAAATATTTTAAATATACGTACTCTGGTAATCGAATATAATTTAATATTACATACTTTCGACCATTCTCTTGCTTTTTGCGTGACTGTTGTAATATTCTTTTCGCTGCACCATAATGCGCCCATAAATGCACCTATGCTAACCCCACCAACCATATCGATCGGAATGCCCGCTTCCTGTGAAAATTTTTAATTAACATTGCCAATAATTATTTATTTATTTAAAGACAATGTTATACAAATAGTTTAGAAAAAAAATATGTAGATAAGTATATAAGCAGTTTTGTCGTTAGGGGCAAACAGGGCACTGCCCCAAACACATTACTCCTAGTAAAAAAATAATAATTAGCTGAAATATGCAAACAGAACTGTATTCGTATGTGTTTGGGCATTATTGTATCCGCCCTGGTCATGTGGTCTCTAGTTTTGACGCGAACAAGTGTTGTTGTTTGGCTAGATAGTGGAGGTAAAGAGAAAAGTTCCGTATTACCATATACAGAAGGTCACTTTTTGTTTGCTGCGTAAGTTTGTTTGGAGGAGGTTTCTTATGCCCTGAACATGTGGTCATTAGCATTAGTTTAGCTGTTGGTCTGACGCGAAAGAGTGTCGTTGTTGTCCGTCAGTGGAGTTAAAGAGAAAATTTCCGTATTACTATTTACAGAAGGTTGCTTTTCGTTTACTGCGTAGAGCTCTGTTTGGGGCAGACCTGTATATGCCCCGCTGGATGATATTTTCTACTCGATTCGAAAAATAAACGATATGTAAATAAAGGTTAGAAATTCTTTAAAATACTAAGCGGGAGACCATGAGTAGATGTCAATTCAAGCAAAGAATTGATGTCCATCTTCAGCAAAAGGGCATCACCTATAGAGGTAATTGCCTTAAAAAGTTTTAAGTCATCTACAAAGAGTGAGAAATTACAAGAAAGGACATGTTGTATGTCGTTTATAAATAAAACGAATAATGGTCCCAAATTAGAACCCTGTAGGATTCCCGAAGTTGCATTGTAGACACATGACCTTAGGGATCATGCATCATATACTGTTTCCTCTCCTTTCAATAAGTAGTCAAACGCCTTTTCAAACTCGTAATAGATAACGTCGACCTAGACCCCCTTATCTAGTGATTAAGAATCAAATCATCTCAAACAGTTTAGCAGATTCGAATAAAACAGCCGCTGGCCTATAATTACAGATATTTGATTTGTCACCCATTTTAAAGATATGAGTGACTTTTGAACATTTCCACAAATCAGGGAATTTCAACGATTTTAACGAAAGGTTAAAAATATGTCGAAGAGGCAATGATAACCTAAATTGACATGCTTTTAAAACGATTATTAATAAATAAATTATTATTTACTTGTATTGCGCGTATCATTCCGACGTGAGCGGCGCCGCGGGCTCCACCTCCGCCGAGCACTAACCCAACGGACGTACCAGTCAACCATCGAGCAAGTCTTGAAAAGTCAGAATGCACAGAAGCTTCCGACATAAGTACTTTATTATATAATTCACTCTGCAATACAAAATATTTATATTACAGGTGTAACCACGATTGTAATTAATAATAAAGTATGTACTAACAATTCTATATTGACTTTTCCTCGTAAACATTCTATTTTGGCATAATATATGATGATGAGAAGAAATCCACGTGCGCATGTTGAGCCATTCGACTGTACCTTTCGGACGTGGTCCTCCCTCTCGATGCAGTAGTACTAACTCCTTCTGGGTTCTGATTGCAAGCCGCTCTATTTCTTTTTCAATCTATATTTAAATATTAAAAAAAAAATGAATAAAATAAATAAATGAATAACGATATTAAATTCGAACGATTATACCTTTCCGATGCTAGGTTGTTTTTCTCCGAGGCCTACGATAAGTATGCAATCAGCTTGACGTATACATCTCTGAGTCCATTGAGTAAATCCCGGATCGCACTGATACAAAGCGACCTACGAAAAAATATATTATCAACGAACGAAATAAATAAATATTTAAAATGAAATGCATACTTTGTGTTTATCTTCTTGTTGTGCAAGCCAAGAACTAAGCCTATATTCGTTGTTTGGATCCATTATAGTTACGCCTAACATTTTACGTATAACATCCGACGTCAAACGTAAAGTTGCTCCTGTTAAAAATATATAGATATTGCATCACAATCGTTTTAATTCAATTTTATTAATAAAATATATACTAACCGATTGCAGATAAGGAATGGTAGAGTTCGTATGTAAAAGCGGTTAAGGGCACATCGTCACTGACCGGAACGATAGCGACTGTAGAAAAATTTAATTGCGCCGGTCTTGTGTCTACGTTTGCATGTCCGATTCCATGAGTCGGATTCTGCCAAGAACCTGAAATATAATTATATCAATTACCATAATGTAAATAATCATAAACAGAAATAAAAATAAAATATTTACCTAATATTCTATGTCCTAAAAGATTAATTAACCTAGTAACTACAACAGGAAATCTTAGCTTGATAGCGTTGAATAATCCTTCGGGTAACTTTGCGAGTTCCGAATCTCTTACGGCCATAACTGTGGTGCTGCGTTTTGTTTGTGTGACCATCTCCACCTAATTGGCAAAACAAAAATATTAAAACCAACGTACATATTTGATGTGTATTAATCTTTTAAAAATATACATACAATTCCGACTAAATCCCCCTTTCCGTACTCTCCAACTAATTCCTTTTTGCCGTTTGAATGTGTGATAACCGATCTCAAACGTCCGCTCAATACTATAAAAGTGGAATCTGAATCTTCGTCTTGTCTATAAACAGCACGTCCCGATTCAAGGAACACCTGAGAAGCAATAGATAAATTAATATAAAAAAAATCTTGTCAATAATTGTCAATAAATAAATATACAAACCCAGTCCAATGCAAAGTCAACTTGACGTACAAAAGGGGATAACCTTTTAATTACTGTATGAGCAATATGGAGGACAACCTTTGGATGCTCTCTCATAATACTAAAGAAATACATAAACAATGTTTAATCAATAACTAATAACATGACAACAAAAATATAAGATAAAACGAAAAATAATGTCACTTTTTTATTGCGTTGATTTGAAACCAGTTTATTACCGACTGCCGTTGAGTTTTGTTTTCGCTCTATTTGGACATTTAAAATTTTTTTGGCCCACAGTAATAAATACAAAAGCTAGAGGTTAAAGAGACATATTTGAAATCAAATGAAGCTACATAGACCTTCTGAGATATTTATGGAGACATCTTGAAACCTCGACAGTGCCATTGATGGTTTCAAAAGTTCCTTTTAAAACCGAACCTTTTAAACCCTTTTAAGTCTGATCGGCGTAAAACAATCAAAGAATTGTCACAAGACTTCATATTGTTCATGGTTAAGACTGAAAGATCATTTTAAAAGGCTCAGAAAAAGAATAGACAAAGAATTTGGGCGCCGCACGAACATTCTCCAACGGTCTTAAAACAACGAATAACCATCTATTAATCTCTATTTATCAGATAAAACCGACCAATTTCTTAGAAGGATCATTACTGGGGATGTGAAGTGGGTCCTCTACACTGATTTGATGAGAAAAAACCACCCCTCAGTCATCATTGATTGAAAAAGATTATCCTTTGTGTTTGGAGGGATGTTTAGGGAATAATTCACTATGAATTATTAAAACCTGGTCAGACTGTTACAGCAGAGGTGTATTGTGCCCAACTATTAAGATTAAAGGCAGAACTGTTTTAGTGAACAATCAAATATGAATTCTTCAACATGATAATTCATTCAAGTCCACACGCATCAAGAATTTTATAGGATAAAATAATTGAGCCAGATTTGGAAGTTCTGCAACATCCACCTGATGCTGTAACTTCAAACTATCTTTATAAGTTGATGGAACATTCAATCAATGAGTCATAGGCATAATAGCCCTATTGTAGAGCTCTGGTCTTATCCAACACCCTTCTCCATTTTTTCCGGTCTGCTGACGTATCGTTCCATCTTCCGGTAAGTTTTAATGATTTTCATTGATGCAGTGTCTCTCTGTACACATTTCAATCACGTCAACCTTGGTCTTCCTTGCCTCCAAGGACAGAAAGGCTTGTTAATCATAAACCTTTTCGGCGGCTGACTGTCCTGCATCCTTGATATAGGACGGGCCTGATGAGGGTAATGTAGAACTTAACTTTAGTCTTCTTTGGGAGGAATCTCGCATGGTTCTTCTTTGTACTACCAAATTGGTTTCATTATTATCAGAGATATGTGAATTCCTGGACGGCTTCAAAGCTCTTCGACTCTCGGGGGTTCAAGGATTCGTCCTTGGCATACAGGCATGCATTTAGTCTTGGTCTCATTGACCCTTAATCCCATGCCAATTGCTGCTCTCATTATTCGCTGGCATTCATCCTTGAGAGCCACCCGAGATCTGGCTACAATGTTTATGTCATCCGCATAAGCAAAAAACTGCACTGATAAAACATTTGCTTCGAGTTTTAATAAAAAAAAATCCGATAGAATTTTAAGAGATATATAAAAAATCTGCCTCTTCTGTGGAGGATCAATCATAGATAACAGCGAAAAATATTTAACAGAATAATATTGTAGTTTTTGTTTAAATAAAATATTTGTCGCATTAAAAAAAATGACATTTCTTTCCGCTCTACTTTCTATATACATACTTATAAACGGAATTTTTCGATAACAATGCTATTCTCGAGAAGTGTTTGGCTCGTATAGTGAAAAAGCTAGGCTCTCCGGTTAATACTGCTAATCCTCCGACAACTTCACCTATAATTTAACGAAAAATTAATAAACAATCGATACAAAAAGATAAGAGCGATCGAATGCCGCCACTAACCCGGATATGCGTTATACATGTGAACTTCATTATCACACTCGGCCATTTTCTGAGACACCACCAGCGTGCCTGATAAAAGATAAATCAACGCCACATCCTATAATAAAACAATAATAAACATAAAGCAAGAATATTGTTTTCCGCCTTCATAAAAATAATTACAAATAAAACAGGTGTCAAGTTGTACTGTAAACTGTTGAACATCCTAATGTTAATCACATGCAAAATCAAATCTATGGTAATAGATTAGATATGAAATTCAATCAAACAATGAAAGTGTTGAGTTTCGCTAAAACGTTTGAAAAAAAGTCTGACCTCTTCAAGTTCGGGCTGTTGTGGCCACGTCCACATCATCTATTTACACATATTTATTTTTAAATTTAATGCAACTCGTGTTCATAAAACACATATACGTGTGCGCATATAAAAATATACCTTTTGACTCTCTTCTTTCATGAGATATGTCCCACCGGGGACTTCTCTGATTTGAACTTGTCCACCTTGAAGCAGAGTATCGTCTTCCAATCCGAGCTCTTTAACGAAAGCCGCAGTCGCAATGCCCAATAACGCTTGCTCGTCTAAAGGATCGTTGCCGGTTGTAACGCCGACACGTCTGCCGGCTCCGATTGGTTTAGACGTAGCACACGAGGCTTGCACATCGGGCGGTTGCTAAAATACAAAAATAATTATAACAAAAAAATGATATTTTTAATACTTTCCGCGTAATATAATTTAACTCACTAAAGTTGTACCAGCCGTTATGTCAGCAATTAAATCTGATTGTCGTGCTCTAGCGCTGTTCACTTGATCCTATCAAAATTAAAACAAATATAAAATAGTTATCGCACAAATTACATGCAAACAAGTATTATCATGATTTATTACCATGTGATCTCTCGGACTGTTATCGGAGGGAGAAAATGTTTCGCCAGTTGCGCCCGCAGTTTTACTTCCGCTCCCTTTTTGCGGCGAATATCCATACACCGACGATTTCTTTTTATTTTCTCTACCCTGCAATACGAATCGACGATAAATTACCAATGCAATCCAATAATACATTTATAAATTAACGTTGAATCTTACAGGATTTACTAATTCGGCGCTCAATCCTAAATACTGATGCAGAGCCGTGAACGTTACTCGTTGTAAACGTACCATAATGATCTAAAACCATAATTAAATAATTGAATACGATCATATTGCATAATTAATATTTTATTAATAACGCTTACTTGCATCACTCGTACGAATATATCTGGATATTCTTGAAACACTTCTTGAAACGCAGACATCGGCAGTTTGATGATTTGCGAATCTTCCAAGACCTTTGCACTCACCGTTTTATACGGATGCGGATGACCCTGAAATAATTATTAATTAACGTTTTGATAACCGTATCGTTATTTATATAATATAATTACTGACCGTTAAAACGTCCGTGAAACTCAACAATGATGTAACACTCTCTCCTGCACGGACAACCTTCAATGATAACGTTGATCCGTCCGGCGATGTGATGTATACGTTAACTTTGCCGCTCTGCACTACGTAAACATTCTCGTCGGGATCGCCTATATATATATAATAATAATATAGACTCAAATAAAGCAAATGATCGAGTATTTGTGCCACATATATTTATGCAACGCACCTATTTTAAAGAGAAAACTGCCGGCTACCAAGTTTAAAATTTCCGTATGTCTACAGAGTTTTAGAAAGACGGGTTTTTCAAAGTGGCCGAATATACGTATGGAATGGAACATGTTCAACGCATCGGACGGCATTCGTTCATCGTTGGTTAAATTTTCTTCGAGATATTCCGCAGGAGGTTCAAGCACCTATAAAAAATTTATATAATTTTAAAAACACATTATATATAACGATGTGTGTCTTCACCAAAGCTGTTAAATGTATATGCGGAATTGGCGTGGAATGAAGCGATAAATGACTTCCAGAAAGAAGAATTTATTAATAGTTCTGTTGAAAAAGGTCTACAATTATTGCTTTTAGATCTGATGATAAACAATATGTTTTGAGGCCTTGAGGAGATTTTCAGCAAGTGCGGCAAATGCAAATAAAACCGTTCATTCGAAATATTTTATGGTTCTTTTACGAGGTGCCGACGTGTAAATATTTACTCCGAAATAAACACTGTTCAAGAATTTATGACGTTTCTTTAAATGGATTTCTTTGGGAAGTAACAGGCGGACCTCGACTTTCGCACATGATTGGTTCCTGAAAATGTGTGCGAAAGTTAAATGTTCGAAAGTAGAGGGATGTAAAAAAAAAAAAACACCAAAAGC
The DNA here is from genome assembly GCA_022495035.1 of Philopotamus ludificatus. Lineage (NCBI taxonomy): Eukaryota > Metazoa > Arthropoda > Insecta > Trichoptera > Philopotamidae > Philopotamus > Philopotamus ludificatus. The sequence goes on along the minus strand of JAGXCT010037262.1, from coordinate 49,012 downwards.
GTTCGTGACTTTATTGTTAAGGTCTTGATGATTTCGCTGGTTCTTCTTCCTCACTCAATTTTGGCCACCATTTCGTTCTCTTGTGTCGGTACATTAAATTCATTGATCAAGAGTTCAAAGAATGATATTCAATCATCACCATTAACATCTTCACTGTTAAGTTTGAAGCTTTATGACCAGAGACAGCTGATTAGATCTTTTGATAAGAATATGCGAGTTAGGCATCTTCTTCCAAAATAAACCAGTCTCATATACGGTGGATATTTAACTAGGGTATATTCTCCATCTTCAATAATCTTGGACAATGGCGAAATAAAGTCTTTTGCGGCGTAACTCGCATCGCATCCAGCTGATTCTCCGGTAATTTAATATTGTAAAAGAATACCTTGTTTAAAATTTGAAAACGAGTCGTTACTTACGTAAACACTGTGTTAGAGATCTTAGTTTAATTACAACCTTCAATCTTTATGCAAACTAGAGCCTTAGCTTGAATCATTGAAGTGCTCAGAGATGTTTTTCTTGATTTTGATTACTTATCAATAACAAAAGATTTCTCCATATCATCCCATCACTATGCAAGTGCCTTTTGGAAACAATTTTTTTGAAAACAATGATTTTTTCAAAATGTGCATCTTAATTATTACCCGGAAAGTCGAATGTGCGAAAGTTGAGGTCCGCCGTATACTTTTCACAAAGATTTTGCAAGTTTTGGAGTCTTCATTACAAGTTGACCCTCCTAAATCGCTCCTTGTTAAAGAGCGACGAGTGCAGCAGTCCCTCCTATAGAGCTTCCTTTGCATGTTTCATGAATTGATTTCGTTTATTTTACAAAATACAGTTAAAAAAAACTAACCCCAAGTTTTGTATGGGTGCATAGTCTTCTATAGCGTGGTTCCTATCTTGGCGCTATAGGAGGGTTGGCTGTAGTCAGTTATAAGCGAAAAATTACCGGAAAAGTATTAAATTGTATTTTGTTTTTGCGATTCTATGATAGTTATTCTGCATTTTTGATGCGGTCTGCAATTCAGGAATTAGTGATAACAAGTGACAGTGAAACGCAATCCATTCAAAATACACCATGGGTAATAAATGCATTTGTCATACAGTGAATCGGAGGAAAAAGACTTATATTGACCCGTCAAGAAATAACAACAATTTTGTAAAATTTCCCCACAAAAAAAAATGTTGAAGAAGTAATATCCTTGTTCATTGACGGCGAAATTTAAAAATTATTATTATATTTCTAAAAATAATAAATATTTGAAATATCGAGATCGCTAATATCGATCATTGAGAAGCTAATAAAAAAAAGATGACGAATAAAAGAAAGAGAAGAAACAATAAAAATTCAATTAAATTTCGTTTTTACATAAATTGATGTGAAATTAATTATATCCAAAACATTGCAAATTGAGTAATAAAATTTCCGAGAATCGATCCCTCTCCAGCTCTATTTATACTGTAATTATCCCTGCTATTAAAGTGATAATGTAGAGTATTCCAATAACTCAAGTGTAAATATAAGTTCCAACATGCTCAAATGATAAGAGTTTAGTCAGAATTTAGAAGTCGAGAAGTAATATTATGATATTACAAAATATTTTAACTTGTTATCAGTTCTCACTAAAAACCTGTCAGTTTTCTTATACAATTACAAGACATGAACACTGCTAAAGTGTTAAAGGTGAGAGTAAACAGATTAGAAGTGTGTAAAGTAAGGAGCTAACGTAGAATATTAAAAATTTAATTCGACAAATGCAAAAAATGAACCGAAAACTACTTGATAACCTAGAGCAGTGGTGGCGAACCTAAGGCAAGTGTGCTAGAGATCGTAGAATGATTTACAGATATAATTTTATCATCGGATTGTGGTATTTTAGGATGACATGGGCATTACGTCATGTTTTTAAGTAAAAAACTAATTGTAGTATAACTGCTGATTGTAGTTATTAAAATAAAAAAATAAATAAAAAATTGGTTGGACGCCATACGTCAAGACAAGTGCTGACTGGGTATAGATAAGCTTTCGGTGAAATGAAGAAGCTGATTTATGATCACAGAAAAGAAGTAGTTTGCCGTCAGAATCAAAAATAACAAATACAGTGGACCCCCCAATTATACTATCCCGAATTACACGCTGAGTTGAAATATTAGCCGCCAACCCTCAACTTGAACGGTCGCATTCACGGTCATTGCATTAGCGAATACATACAAGTCGACTATTCCGACCGCAGTTGACTGCACACACACAGCCGAGGCGACGTCTGTCGCGTGCATACAGATAGCGTTGGCTAGCGTCATAGTATTATTAGAAGCCACGAGGAGGCAAGGGGCTTTACCCCTAATAACACTATCCCAACTTACACGGTCCCAATTTTAGTGTTAGTAGGGGTTAACTGTACTCAAAGAAGCGATTTCTTGATAAAAATCTTACTTTGAGCTGAGTAGGCGCTTGTTCTTTTTTTAATTGCAACAACCGGCGTGCGAATCTCATGACGGCGCGTCTTTTGCGCCCCTGCCCTGCGCCAGATATAGATTTGACTTTCCGCAACATCCTCCGCCCGTAAAATAGCATCTTGTCCCTCTTCCGAAACCTAGGACGGGGACCATCGCCCACACCCATCGACGCCGATATTCCTGTAGATATTTCATCTGAAAAATATATATATACACGTCACGATACAACTCGATTACGTTTTAACGTAAAAATAAATTCAATCAAACCTTTTCCTTTCCATTTCCTATATAGCAGGAATAATAATGTTAGCACCAAGCTAACTATTGTTCCTATAAACGACCAAAAAATCTGAAACAAAGAAAACACGACAATTAATTATAGATAAAATTATGTATGTATGACGAAATGATTTAATGATATGAATAAGTATTTTCGGATGAATTAATTGTTTTATTGTTTTCATCATTTTATTAAAAAATACAAATCATATTAAAATAAAAACTTGATCGATCAACGATCAATGTTACCAAGGTATATGAAGTAGGAAGTTGTTGAAAATAAATACGATTCTGGTATTACAATAACATGGTATTATTTTTGCAAATCTTATTAAATCAACATATTGTTTTCGTGTTGATTTAATAATGTAAAATATATTTAAAGTCCTATGCAATGAATATATATTTTCATTGCATAGGATGTATGCAACAAAGAGAACAACCGTATTACTGAAAAGGGCAACGGACAAGCAGCTACCAGAACAGACACCGTAGAAGGTCAAAAAAATTATTCAGGCACCAATTATGTGACTCGCCCCTATTATTTTCAATTGTTAATACTAAAAACGACTGAAACAATAAATCTTTTGTGTTCGGAATACTAATTAATAATGCATCAAACAATTAAAAACATAATTGTGCATAGATAAATAGTAAATCGTTCTCGTTTGAAAGTGGATTATGTAAAAACATTTAAAATAAATCATATATAATAAACCTGTTTTCATAAGTAGCGTAATTTTGAAGGTCAGATTTATTTTCATACGCAAACCGTGTTATCAAGGTGATTGGAATTATAAAAATAGTAGCAATTATTATAGAATACATTAAAATATATATTGCAAATATACGTACGATGACCACAAATAAGCTTATCACCCAAAAAGCTCGCAATTTGTTGTCGAATCCGAGCAATTCGACGGCTTCTTGTCCATGGCTATACAGTCTATACACGAACGTGGGCAGTTTTAAAGTACCATAGGACATGATGAATAATGTTTTTTCACTCACATTTTAAATTATTTAAATGTATTATCAATTTAAATAAATCACAGGTAATCTAGATATAAATGTCACTAAACACATTGTCTGAAAAATAAGTTATCACAATGAATTATTAATTTATTTTTAGATACACTACTAAGCAGAAAATAGAGGAATGCCGAATTAAAAATCGGCAAGAAAAACTAGAACACAATACACGCCTAATAAAATATTCATAGTGAACAAACAACTGTTTAAAAATATATATTAGTTCAATTATGCCATCGGTGTTTTGTAGTCAACACGGAACAAGCATTTAAATAACATAAAAAAATGCATTAGCAGTTCAACGACTCGATCCGAATCACACTTTTCTGGCTTATTATTATATTTTATTGTTTTGTTACCGCAAAACGGCTTTATTGCGAAACGAGCGAGCGCGGCCAATGTTCGCGTAAAACTGATTTGTTTGCGCGCGGAATCGGGGATGTATCACGAACCGTCGGTTCGTGAACCGGAACGCGGACGATTACGAAAATTTGTTCCGGTAAATTATTCAGTGACGTGCCGGTGACGCGCACGCCATCCTGAAACGTTTCATGAAATTAACAAAATTACACCACATAATCATTACACACTCGAGAAAAATCGCGAATCTAACATCATCGGAAAAATGTATCGGAGATGGACGTCAAAAAACCCGTTAAGGTCCGATTTCCGTGAACCTTCATTTGTTTTGAATATCAAGTCAAGTTCAACCAGAAATCGTAACATACCAAAAATTAACGTTCATTTGTTTCGCATTTGAATCGGTATGTCATGTTGACATGTTTTTTTAGATTATTTTATAAATTTGAATCGATTTACATAATTATTAAATATTTCCTAGATATCCGGAGGTAATAAAGGCTCTCTTAATTATCATCCGAATAATAATAATGAATATACTATGTTAGACGTTATCGTAGTATCTCTGTTGGCTTTAATCCAATAGCGTCACGTTTACCTGACATTATATGACGTCAGGATATGATATCACAGGAGCAGGGAAAGCATTTTATGCTCAATAAATCATTTGATTCAAAATTTACTGTCAACCCTCTTATAGCGCCGAAATAGGGACCGCGCTATAGAAACTCGCCTTATAGAAGACTAAGCACATACAAAATGCTATGAGGCCAGGTTTTTTCATTGTAATTTGTAAATTAAAATTGTAGTGAGAGTTAAATAAACATCAATCGACAGCGAAGAGATGTCTGTAGTGTATTTGAATAGTTTTCAAGTACGAGGTATGAGTTCCGCATATGTCTTTGAGTGTCGACAAAACTTTATGACCCATCTGGGATACGAAGGGTGTTCTATTTTGAGTTGTTGTTTGAACTGTTGAATAATAAATTCGGCGCTGAAAATGGAAAGGATGTGGTTTTCACCACAATATCGCATTTTGAAATGATGAAACGTTAGAGATTGTATCTCGCTAGTATAATAAACAACAATATATGGTCGTTTATTCGTTAAATTCGTCGTTTTAATCTAGCCGTGCCGATGGGGTATATTGGGGACCCCAAGTTTTTGATTTTTCGTGAATACTATAAATAATCATGGACCTTTATTGTCCGCGATTGCGAAAAAAAATAATAAAAACAACAATATTCGCTTCTGTTGCCATAGGTTGGTTGTTTTTTCTCGCTCGCATCCGGTAGAATGTGCCGAGTGCGAGTGGAACTTGCTAATGAAACGTGCGGCAAGAGCTCAGTCTACGGCGGGATATCGCCGAGTGCGCTCGTTATTATGAAGCATATGATGTATAACTAGTTTTATTCTCAGAATAATCTATTTTTTAAAAAGTCAAGATATTGACGAAGAATTCATCAATTTATTTGCACACACTTTATTGCACGTTGTTAGTGCGCTGTGATCTAATATGAAATCAATATCCTGTACTCCTCGATAGTGTAATAGTAAGTCAACCCTTCTATAGCATTCCCTATTATAGAGCGGCGTATGCGACAGTCCCTTCTATAGTGCCTATTTCTAGATCGCCGTTTTCTACAAAACATTAACGTTCAAAATTATCTTCGCTACCTAACGCTAAATTTTGTATTAGCCTAGTTTTCTATATGGCGATTTTTTATAACATGGTCCCTATTTTCGCACTATTTAATTGTATTTGTTCTTTAATAAAGATGTTGATGTCTCCCGAATTTGTCTCTTATTGCGTATACTTTGCCAAAATATCGACCAAATTATGAATAACTATTTTTATTCTTAGAATAATCGTTTTTTTTTTAAAAAATGTAAAGATTTTGATGAAGAATTCATCAATACTTGACTTGAAATGCTTGGGGTCTCTGATAGACCCCCTTCGGACGACTTGGATTGTTTTTGAGCCGTCGTGACGGATGGGTGACAAAGAGTTTATTGAAAGATGACAGTAATGCGGTAAATTATATTGATTGAATTAACCCTTTGGCTGCTGCCATGTATCTAGCGAGTAAAAAAAACGATTTATTGTTGTTTAGCAGTCAAAGGGTCAATAAAATTACTAAAAAAATACAACATTGTATATGTATCAAGCTTCTACGAATAAATTATATAAAATTATGTTATTCGCAAATTCCACGGGTCTATAAAAATAGTTTAAAATCGCCGTATAATTATGAGTCTACAGATTTCGACGTGGACCGCCGTATTGTATGAAGTCGAATTCATTGCCAAAACGGTTACGTAATTTTGACATTTTAATTGAAAACATTTCCAATTATAACATGCACAAAACGGGAATAGATTAACTAATAAAAAGTTGCAACACACTTACGAAATATTTATTAGGTGAATAATACATTGAGAGATAAGAGACAATGAATAATATAATCGATCACATTATGATTAATTGCATAGAAAATAGTCGATTAACAAAGGATTCTCAAAAAAAATTCGGTAAGTGGCCCACTGATACATTTTGCTATGGCACATGGACGCATATTTTTAAATATATGAATATGGAGTCGCTCACAATGGCGCATACATATTCATGTGTCGACAAATAGACGATAAACTATTTATTCTAAATGTACATAATTAACATTTATTTAAGCAATATTCGTCAATAAATCAAGCAAAACCGCAAGATCTATGTTAACATATCGCATAACCGCTGCAATATCATTCATGGACTGCATCGCTCGTGATCTTGCAATATTAAATTGCACTTTGCGCAATTTATGTGCAATTCTTTGCATTCAATCATTTAATGGCAGCAGAAGGCAAAAATTATTCATGGAAAATATGCTTAGATAAGCGATTTATAAATAATTTTATAAGATGATAATTCGTTTTGGGCCAAAATTCTCAGAGATTATCCTTAATGTAAAAAGTTAACATTTTTATAAATTGAGATTTCAATTTTAAGTGAATATTGTCACTTGACTTGTTGTAAATTAAATGAATAAGTGATTGACAAATAGGTTATCTCTATTATTGGCTATGATAGACAAGTCATTTTTTACATAGATTTATATAAATTAAAAATGTCTTTATCAGTAAATGATTAGTTTACACATTATATCATAGTTGTTGCTAATTATTTAGATCATTTTATCTTTAATATTGCACAGAAATGCACATTATTTTTTTAATGACAAAGAAATGTCGAAAGACCTTTATTGATTGATGATTAACATCAATGCGATGTCCTCTGAATTTTTAAATTTTTCAAGATAAAGCTTTCTTAGTTTGCATAAAGATTGGAAGACTAGATAAAAAGAATATTCTAATACGGTATTTCAAGCAAATAATGACTCGACTTTACATAATATTAATACTTAATCGGGCCGGAAGCAGAATTATAGGTTTTTCCGAATGTGATCTTTATCGGCGGCATGTTTGTTTATTTTAACTCTTTATGAGCCGTTCACGCCTTTTGGAGTGATTTTGTAGCCAAGCGTTATGAGCCCGTTCACGTCTTTTGGCGTGAGAGGCATACCCCCACTTGGCATTTTTTTCTGATAACGATGCACAATGTAATTCTACTAGTTGACCACAGATGGATACAAGTGCATGTTAGCTTGGATTATCATTACATGAAACCATGCGCCCCCAGGCTAGGTTTGATGTAAAACCTTGCGGCTCATAAAGTGTTAATACATACGACAGTATACTATGTAATGTGTTTTGTTTAACCCTTCCGTCACGGTAGGTCGAAAACAACCGGGTCGTCCGAAGGGGACTATTTATAATGGAAAATAGACCCCAAGCATTTCAAGTCAAGATGACTTGATGACTTAAAAAAAGGATCATTCTAAGAATAACAATAGTTATTCATAATATGCTTCATAATTTGGTTGATATTTTTGATATTTTAACTAATCAATATGACGCGTAAATACCAAGCGCACTCGACGATGTCCCGCCGCAGACTGAGCTCTCGCCGCACGTGTTAATCGCACGATTTCACTCGCTTTCGGTACATCGTACCGGATGCGAGCGAGAAAAACATCGCGCCCGTGCCAACAGCAGTGAATATTGTTGTTTTATTTTCGCAATTGCAGACAAAGTGCGTATTTCTGCCGGCGTTTCGTCGTGTGTTTGAGCAAATATGCACGGTAAAGTTATAAATAGACCGGAAAATCGCAGATAAAGATGCTGCAAAATAATTTATTTCCTCGTTGTTCAAGATTGTTGTAGATTGAGAATATTCCCATAGCCAAATATCGAATGAAGAATCAGTTGCTCCAGGACTCAAACCTTCGAGGGTCGAATGTCCTTTAATTATATAAATTATTTCCCTTAAAATCAAGAACAGTAATGTCTTCATCATTCAGATGGATGAATTGTAGTTTCAGGACCGGCGAAGAATCGTCAGATAAAAGCGGGTTAGTGGTAAATTGGGTAAGGTCTTCCGATATGAGAATAGCATGGTCTTCGTTTACCATTTTATATTTATTTTGCATTTATAGTTGCTCAATCAATGTATTTTAAAGTACGTAATTCAACCTCATCCCAAGAATCGTTAAAAACCTAAAAATTTAGTACTTTGGACACAATAAAGTGGAAGGTTGGGAAGAAAGAACCACCAGAATTGTTCTATCTCGACAAAAATGGACAAATTTATGGAGAAAAGACATAACCAGTAGATCGCCTACGTCCAAAAAACGACAAGGCCTTTGAAGAGGTAGAAGATCGATGTATATGGGTCTAAATTTGACTCTGTCATGCATCCTGTATTAAAATAAAGTTAGGTTATAAAAATTAGGGGAGTTGCGATCGTTTTCGGATTTAAACTGTTTAAATCCTCAGATATTTTTTCTAATTTAGAATTTACTGTTTGCATTCACTTACTATGAGTCAACAGGACAAACAGGTTTTTGCATTTACTTAATAGATAAGTAATCTGTTGGTCTTTTGACATTCTGTTTAATGAATATAGCATTAAAATTATGGTTCTTATCCTTAACGCGTATCGTGCCGGGTACATTTAAAAAAAAGCCCAGTAGCCTTTTATATTAAATCGTATCTTATGTATTTACATATAAGGATGATAAATTATGGTTTATTTTACTTTAAAAACTGTTAACCTTATTTATGGTGTCAGTCACCGGTGACTGACGCGGCGTCTAGCAATACTACGCCTATAATTTATATGTTTTATGAAACTGAAATACCAAAATATATCACATGACATGAAACGTCCTAGAAATTTTCCTCAATACTATATTGTTTAAACTTTAAACCACGCGTAAATATAAAAAATAATCTTTTAATTAGCATATTAATTTTTTTAGCTATAAAAATCTTGTTTTTCTCAAGTTATGGTGCGCATTTTGTGCAAAAAACGCCCCGTCAAGAACATCATATGTTAATACTCGGTTCACATGTGACTGACGGAGATTGTGGACCATTTCTTCAAATCAATAACTGTCAGTCACCGGTACATACCACGGCGCACTGGTAAAAATCGATGCCAGGCACCGGTGACTGACACGGCACGATATTATTTATTAAAACGGGGAGTCAAAGAGTGCATATACGTCATGTGATGCTTTAGAAATTAAAACAAGTGCTACGGTGACAGCTAAAAAATATGCTAATTATTAGTTAGAAATTGGTTTGTCAAATTCCGTACTGGAGATATATATTTATTTATTTGACTACGATGGATGGATGGCATAACAGAAAGATTTCAGAACGTCAATAACCCATATAAAGATTCTAAAGATGCAAGGGGAATAAGTCACTCACACTAATATTTCCCCGAGTGTCAAATCACGACACTGGGTAATTTTAATATTATTTCAGTAGGATTGAAATTTATATTATTTGTTTATAATTATTTATTCAACAAAGGATAGATGACATTAAATTAATTAATTCCAACGCGCCAAACTACCTACATTTTTTTTATAAAACATGCTAAAGTAATGTGGCTCTTCTTTTTACATGCATCCTAGCTAGTGTTATAAAGAATTACCAGAATTCATAGCTTTCGTCGGACACTAATCCAACTAAACTACTAACTTAGCTCAGTCACGGTTAATTTACATTAGCGAAATAATATGCATTTTTCCTACAAACATAACACTGGTTTTTTACACTGACACGACATTGAAAGACTAACCGAGGACTTTGCGCCTTTGATGACGACCTTTTAAAGGTGATATTGGAGCAAAATCCAAGCAAATCAACAAGACGTCAGAAAAACTTAACATATCACAATTCATTATTTACCTCTATTTAGGGAAATTAGGAAAAGTCAGCAAGTTAGGTTATAGGTACTTCAAGTGAACGGAATAAAGCAGATAATGAAAAATGTGTTACCTATGACAATATCGTCCGCTGAAGACAATGGCTTGAAAATGATTAACTACTCCCACAAGACCCAGAAACAAATATTCATCGAAAGAAGGTTTTCCTATGTGTACGATGGGATCGTCGAGGTACAATCCATCGCGAGTTGTTGAAATCAAATTTAACGATTACTGTAGACACACATGTTCAGCAGCTGCGAAGACTTCAAGAGAAACCCCACGAAATGCGTCATGCACTCGTCAATCGCAAGCACGTCATTACTCGACTGTGAGTCTAAAAAAATATCTAGAACTGAGCTGATCTGTTTTACCACACCATCCTTACCAGGGACGGCTCGTGACTTTAAAAACAGGTGGGGTATGATGAGGTTGAAGTGTCCCTGTATATATTTTCAGTACAGGAAGGTCGAACCAAGAAAATAATAACAATTATCATTCATAGTCGCAAAATATAGACCAGCGGGGCATTTACACCTCTGCCCCAAACGGAGCTTTACGCAACAAACGAAAAGCGACCTTCTGTATACAGTAATACGGAACTTTTCTCTTTACCTCCACTGACTGACAACAACAACACTCGTTCGCGTCGGACCATCAGCCAAACTGAGGCTAGCGCCAACGTGTCCAGGGCATATAGAAACCTCCTCCAACAAACTTACGCAGCAAACAAAAAGCGACCTTCTGTGTATGGTAGTACGGAACTTTTCTCTTTACCTCCAATACCTAGCCAAACAATAACACTCGTTCGCGTCAAAGCTAGCAACCATGTGACCAGGGCGGATACAAGAATGCCCCAAACACATATAAATACGGCTCTATTCACATATTTCAGCTAATTGTTATATTTTTATTGGGAAAAATGTGTGCCCGGAAGAAAATTCACACATTTTCTATTTCTAACAAAACTTGAATGAAAAAACCTTGAATAAGGCTATCGAGTTCAAAACCAATCTAATTGTGCAAAGAAAGAATTGATAAGACAGGATTTACTTATCTACGCAAGGGATAAGTTCAAGTAAAATCGTGTACACTGAACTATGGAAATAATAAAAAATTATGGGATATGTTACAATAAAAAAAGTCACTCTCAAGGCTTATTACAATTTATGAAACAATCATGTGTCATATTTGTCAAGAAAAATAATTGCGAATAACGTTGTTTTTTTTTATTATTTTTTTGTCACATCATGAATTTCTTCACATCGAGTGCATATATATTCATATTTGATTTATCCTTGAAATTACATAGCACGTTACGATCGATCGCAATCACCGTAGTTTCTAATTTTCTAATAAAAAGCGTAAACTTGCTTCTGAATTTGGCATTGAATGACTGAAAAAAAAAACTGAATAATTCAATATTTTCGTATGTAGCAGTTACGTATAACGCGTGAATGACGTGTTTGACGTTTTGTTAACTTCAATAATATTTAACCAGATGGTTTTTTTTATTGATAACGTCGCATTGAGGACGTAATTTTCAACATTTTGCACATAATAACACATCCAACAAGATGGATGCAATCCATTAGTGTAGAGAATACGATCGTAATAGCGACACAATCTGGCAGACGAATTCTACAATTCTCTGAAACAATCAATGCCAATAAATGTATGTAAGTTTAGAAGCGTAAACAAATTGTCAACGGTACTGCGTCGCACATGTGTACGAATTTCAATGGACAATGCTTCGCGAAGATAAACGCCGTGAAGATCATCTGATAACCTACATATTACAGAAGCGAAAAGGTTAATAACTCATCGACCTTGCGATAATGGATCGGAATCGTTCGTAATCCCATTGTGGTAAGCGTTTTTAGATAATGCATTGCAGCGTCATTATATGACGACTCGTAAATGATGACCAGATGTTCGTGACCGCCATCTGGGTCTTTGTAACAGTGGGCCATATATGGCAACGCATACTACGTCAACATATATTAATTTCTAAATGTTATGCAATTTGCATATCGTCGAGGAAAACAAACAAACAATACCTGTAACCATGCTGAGGAAAGATAATCGACTGAAAATGTCATGTGTTGATAAACTGAACGGCACGCGAAAGACCTTGAGTGGTGTTTGAGATTGCGGAAAGCAATCATCAACACCAGCTCATAGAGAACGAAGTAAACAAGATATGTTATTAACATAAAACTCATGCTGTACTATCGACACGAACGTTCTAATCGATAGTACTAATAACATGTAAGAAAAACTTAATAAAAATGCAATATATAATCTTTGATCCTCTTCCATTTGTCAAAGAAACGCATAACAATAAACATATTCTTGTGCATCTGCCACAAAACAAGCATTGCTGTCGAATAATCTGAAACTCTTGATACACAGAGACATAAATCTAATTGAAGACAGATTCGAAGAATTGAAATAACATTGTAATTACTAAATAATGTGCAGTTAACCTTTCTATAGCGCCGAGATAGGGACCACGCTATAGGAACACTAGACAAATTACGATCTAGAAGGGGAAGCACTATACGAGGAACTGCCGCATAAGCTGCTCTATAGCAGGGAGCGCTATATCAAGATCGACTGTAATTACATTAAATACAAGTATAAAACACGGGTTATCTGGATTCGTAATGATATAAAGGTAGACGTAATGTATCACAAATTCGGGAGACATTCTATAGCTAACGTTATTTGAACTTTGTAATTGAGTGTTTTGTAGAGAGCGGTGATCTAGAATGAAGGACCATAAAAGGGACTGTCGCACACGACGCTCTATAGTAGGAAGCGCTATAGAAGGGTTGACTATACAGCTGAGGATTGCAGAATGACTTTTTCGACTATTATACGCACTAAAAAAGTGCAATAGGTAATCTCTCAATTCCGGGGCATCTCTATATAGATTCTGGAAGGCTATGGTAGAAGTTACACCTTTCTTTGGTTTTATCCATGACACGTGTCGACCGGGTCACTTATTTCGATGAATTTCAAGCTGTTCGTATGGAGCAGTGTTTCATTTTTAAGACGAATTATAGCAAAGACTTTGATAAGCGAGATCCTTCTAGAAAGTCAATAAATGGTTTATGGTATTATATATGAGGCTATTCTTAGTCTGGACAATCTGGAGATTAAAATCTTTAATACTGAGCATTAAACAATGATGCCTTGCAGTTTGGTCCAACCAAATTCATAACAGATCCTTTTAGTAATTTACAACATCAAAGCGTCAAATTTATATTCTTCCGTATACTTCTCCTTTGTCTGAGTGTGATAATTTTAGCTTAGAACTGTATATAATACTATCTCCCTCTTTTTGGGCTACTGACGAGGGTCCGAAATTCGAAGAAAAACCATGCGAAAAACCAATATCGATATAAAATATCATTTGCCCCTGTTTGGTGATTTCTCCTTACTGATTTCGAGTTCTTCCTTTAATCTAATTCTACATACCTCTTAGTTTCGTTTTAATTATACTTGTCCGTTTTCGGACGTAGCTTCTTTCTACTTAACTACCATATTCCTTCCTCTTTCCTTTGATAATCTGCAGAATATATATTTTTAGGCTTATGAATAAGAAAAAATAACAAAAACAAATCAAAAAAAGAACCATGCTGGCAAACAAGTGCTACTTTGGACTGTAAAAGCATGCACAATCGAGAGTCATCTCAAGGAAGATCAAAGTGAAGCTTTACAGGATCTTCATGAGACCTGTCCTGTCATACGGGTTTGATTGTTGGGCCCTGATAAAGCAAGATGAGCGATATTTGGATATCCTATCCTATCTTATCCTATATTTAGCGTGGCCAGACTCCGGTGGGCTGGCCAAGTGCCAAGAATCAACAACCCTTTCTATCCTTAGAGGAAAGGAAAACCAAGGCTGAGGTGGTTGGACTGTATACAGCGGGACGCTGCATCACTTAGCCTGACATTGAAGATGGAGCTAAGTGGATACAGAGAATGGTGCTGAATTAGGCCAGAGCTCTACAATAAGGCTGCTATTATTGACGAGGATTCAGCAATGTCCGGCCATTCACGTGGTAAGATACCAGTTTTGCTCATAGGATGCTGATTAGTGGGTTTCGTAGTCCATGAAATGTGGAGCATGTGACGTCAGCACTGAATTTCGAAAGCATAAGTGCCGACTCCATACAAGAACGCTGGAAGGACGCAAAGAGAAAGTGTTATATAAGTCTCCTCTTGATCTCCTTCGAGATACATCCATTCTTTATTGAATTAAAACATGTTATTCACCTACGAACACCACTACAAACTCAGCCGTCGCTGATTACCGAAACGTTTGTGGAATTAACGCATAAGGAAATGGTTTTTGATAAATACAAAGAGCTTCATCGGACAGTGAACCTCGTGTCCTATGCATACACGTGCATTATGAATTGCAGACCTGATCAAAACGACCTTGGCACGACGCTAATGAAAGCAATGGTGCTCATCTTGGACTGTCGTCGCTGTTCATCGTCTCGACGAGCCGTTGAATCGATCGATCAGTGTGCCGCGGTTACATCCTATGCGCATGCGTACTTCTTGCAATAAAATGTTGTTTATCAAACATGCGTTGTGTTTGCCATGTCATAGTTATGTGCAAATAAATGCGGCGACCTTCGGATGACGTCTAGTCTAGATACTTGACCGTGCGATTGGTCTGAGGAGCGATCGGTCAGTGGGTTGGGCTATTTCTGTCACAATACACGTCTTCCGTATCCTCAACATCAGCGGCGGCGTCGAGAGACCGACAAATTATGTGACGAATGTGATCCCGACGACCGTGAATCCGATTGTGATGATACACACTCGGGATCCCGGGAATAAATCATTCTAAAAAAGAATTCTACCTCTTCTGCTAACTTGTAACAACGATTATATCGTGTAAAACAAGGGATCTATTAGATATACAAATATCAAAACGAAGCCATCGGTACTGAAAGAGTTCTTCAGCCTCCAATAAAGGTATTGATCATAAGATTGAGGTCATGGATTTTCATTTTCAAATAATATCGATTATTATCAGATAAATGCTAAACTTTGATTCGGTTATTCGCGATAAACTATGAATTCGCAAAATTTTAGGGATTTTATTACTAATTCTAGGACTTATAGTTATCGTTAAATGATATGAAATCTAAATACGATTTATATATCATTTTAAATAAATAATATATTTACAACAACACATTTTATTATATATATGACGCATTTACAGTGACGGATTTCTCCGTAGGCGCATGAGGCGCG
>JAGXCT010037262.1:0-28782 GCA_022495035.1 Philopotamus ludificatus | reverse complement strand
ACAGCAGGTCCCACCATATCTCCTCAATATCGATCGATCTCTACTTCACGGAGAGGGTGCTAGAGTACACAGACGACTAAGTGACCAGGATGGAAAAAAATATCCGCTAGCCACAGGGCTCAGTTTTAGGACCTACATCGTGGTACGACGCGATCCTTCGACTCCAACTACCGTACGGCATAAAACTGATTTTTCAGACAATGTCGAGGAAAAGCATATCGGCACTTGACGAGATGGCCGACAAAGCACTCCGCAATATATCCCGATGACTGAAACACGTCGAGCTAACTCTCGCCAGACACAAGACTGAAGGCGTTTTCTTCACGAGGAAGAGAAAGCTACAGCGATCGGCGGCTTCTCGATTATTTTTAGCCGATCTCTGCGGTACCTTGATATTCAGATAGACGACAAACTGAACTACAGGAAACACACAATTAGAGCGGCTACAAAAGCGACCGACGCAGCGACCGCTCTCGCAAGACTCATGCCAAACATGGGCGGCCTAAAACAGAAAAAAAGGCTGCTGTATGCAAACGCCGTTTAGAGTATTCTTTTGTATGGAGCCCCAATATGGGTTCGGGCAATGAAAATTGAGAGATCAAGGAAGAACCTTGCAAGAATGCAGAGGTACAGTGCACTTAGGGCCGTCGCAGCCTATTCGACCCTTTCCGAGAATGCGGTATTGGTGCTGGCGGGAATATCACCAATAGAACTACTGACCGAGGAGCGCAAAGAGCTGTACGAGCATCAAAAGCGGGAGCCGGACTCAAGAACAACCGAGCACCGGAAAAGAGTTCGCTTTAGTCTGATAGGAAAATGGCTGGAGCGCAAGGACAACACTCCCAACGGTAAATAGACCAAAATCATAGCTCAAAATCCCCAACACATAGGGTTCCATCTCTGTCAACTTCTAACCGGGCATGGATGCTTTGGAGAGTACCTCCACTGAATCGGGAAAGAGACTATCCCGGAGTGCCACGAATGTGGAGAAGCGCTGGACGCCGCAGAGCACACCTTTCTACACTGCCCACTCTTTAGAGAAGCTCAAAAAACCTAGGAGAAGAGACGGTAACCATAGAAGCCATACTAAAGCTCCTCCTCGGCAAAGACCAAGAGCACAAGACGCTATCCACTTTGGCCGGGATAGTAATGCTAACGAAGGAGGAAGCCGAGAGAGCAAGACGGTTGCCAATCAACCGCCGACAACAAGGACAAGGATAAAAACGATAACAAGAAGGACGTTAAGTAAAGTTTTACCCGAAAGTCAGTCACCACCACGCTGAATATCTAAGGACAATATCGTGGTGGTGGTAAGAGCTATGATGATATACAGCAAGATTGCCTTCCAACGTCGATGTGTATTGATATATTGAAAGAAATACGCAAACCAATCGTTAATATTTTATTTCAATAAGTAATTACATCTACACATCAATTAGGCCTTTGAATTATTACTTGCTTAAAAACATTTTATCACAAAATAGTTTATATAATCTTCCATTTTAGTGGAAAGTAGATAATCAACAATACATTAAGAATAAGAAAATATGTATACTGAAATATTTAACAAAATATTTAATTATTAATTAGTATTATATAACAGTAAGAATAGGGTAATTCATATACATATACATTAAATGTATAAATTGTAATAGATGAACATTTGCCATTTAGATACAATTTAGTTAATAAAACATTCGATATGTACATCATAAAAATTAAATTTGGCTTAACGTTTAGGTAATGGACAAAAAATATGTTTGGATCCCGGTGATTAAGTGATTTTTCAATCAGTATCACTTTACAAAGTACATAGAATTAAAAAAAAAAATATAATTAAATAATAATCAATGAAAATGGTCGATTAATTTAGAGCAACTCCAACTACTAATAGTCTAATTCATAAAATTATACGTCAAATCATAATATATAAATCAATCGTAACTATATAATCACTTTATTGTATACATGTTCTGTTTTATATATAAAATACATTTTTTTAAGATAATTAATAGACATAAAAATCATTGGGGTTGCAATTATTTATATGATTGTTTAAAATGTGTATAAATGATTCAACTCATATCTAGTCTTTTTGGTATATTTAAATATTTTTCATTTTATCAATAGATGTAGATAATTGCTCCTCTCGTAGCTGCAACTGTTGTCGTTCAATTATTTTTATTTGAAGAAGGAGTCGAGCTTTAGTTGTTTCCCTAAATGCCTCTTCTCCTTCAACAAATAATAATAATATGTATTCGTAATCCACACCATAATTTCCATATAATCTTCCTCTTGACATTATTCTGCTAAGACACTCCAAATTTCTTCAGTTCAATAAAGGGCTTTTTCGTTAAAATTTCATTTCATGAAACAAGCTTATCTCTAAAATGTTTAAGAAATTATTTCAATTCCTGTTAGATATATTATAAACTCTATTATTTTTTCTCTCATAAAATACATATTCCTATCGAAGAAAAATACATTTATCATCTTCACAACGTACCAATAATGTTAAATTATGTTATCTAATTAAAAGCGATAATAAAAATTATTCTAAACATTGATAACTCTACACATTTTTCATAAGCAATTTCTATTACAATTTAATTTTTTGATTTATTCATATTTAAATATATTCATGCAAAACAATGCGTTGAAAAGCAGTCTCTCTTCATCCACTACTGAATAAAGATTTTCACATCGATTTCACTCGCTTTTACCCTATGAAATTTATATAATATTTGGCTATATTTTCAATTTCCTTAACCGTTAAAATTAAACGTATATGATTCAATTATAACGTCAAACAAAATTATCATCTATAAAATCATGTGGAATATTACTAGCGTCGCCAAATTAATATAAATAACCTCGGCCATAATATAAACGATAATTTATTATCATAAATTCACTATTTTGCACTATTTTGAAATCAACACCAATAACATATACTCACACATATAAAATAGAATAAAAAATTACTATATATACCCAACGTTAACCTCTAATAATCACTAGACAGTCATTGAAAATGTTTCAGCATGCCGTGACGGCACTAATCTATCTATAATACAGATTCGTTGTTTTAAGAATAGATAAATAACAAGAAAATTCCCATTTTACTAGCTAGTCTTATCGGTATTAGCGATTATGTCGCCGAATTATAAACACAATTTGTTTATCTACAGACAAAGACGTATTCTCTATCTTATTTATTCCATCAATTAATTTTATAATATATATATATAAAAACGATCGGTTAGAATAATAGAAATGTAAAAAAAAATTCAGCTTTATTTAATTGTAACGTATTTCCGAGTGCGGAATACACGACGCTATCACTATCACAGGAAAATATAGTTGATGGTTCCGAGAATGTTAAAACGATCGGCGAAGATGAAAGCAATACGCAGAATGCTGTAGTCGCAATAAAAATCATACTATGATGAGACGTTTAAAATGAATTGCATAGAATGTTGTTCATTTGTTTCATCATTTGAAACAAAAGAATGCTCATTGACGATTATTATGACAAATGAACGTTGAATGTCAGAATGTAAGATATATCTTCGTTTTTGTTCCGAATCTCTTTTGGCTCTCCGGGATTCAATGCATTCTGCATCCCGCATCAAAGCTATTACCATGGAGCATGTGGCTGCAGGTAGGCGCCCTTCCCCTTCCTTTGTTTCCAAGTGCAACGAGCTTCTTCTGGCAAGATGCCCAAAGTATCGAAGAATCCTTTTGAAACATATGGTAGAGTCGGTCCTCTTTATTGTTCCCTATTTTTTTTAGCACAGACACGTTTGTGCGTTTAGCGGTCCATGACATTTTCAGCAGACGTCACCGGCACCACATTTCAAAGGCATCAACTTTCTTTTTCATGTTCAGTTTTATGGTCCAGGTTTCTACGCCCTAATTAAAAATTGAGAATATCAGACTCTGCACTAAACGTTTTTTTGGTCTTTTTGGATATCTCTCTGTTTTTCCAAATCGTTGATAGTTTTGACATCGCATTTTTAGACATCCCTATTCGCCTTCTTATCTCCCGCTCACAATTTCCGTTACTCGTAAGTAGTGATCCGACATAAAGAAACTCTTCACCCCTCTCCAGATCCGGAAGATTAACAGATCTGGATAGCTGATCGACTATCCTCAGCTTGGTTTAAGTAATATTGATCTTGTGTCTTGGTTTTTTACTTCTCCGACGAACTCGACTCGCCCATTCCAATACCTTCCACAAACAATTCCAATTCACGCAATCAAACGCCTTTTTGTAGTCGTATGAAACGTAAGATATATATCGAATATTTAAACATTTGTCACGCCGGCGTGACAGCTGTTTATTCACCGCACACGCTAGCGACTCGCGCTTTGTGTAAAATTTATTCGCATAAGACATCTCATTCATGTCAAATTATCAAGCGGTTAAAGGATCTAGTCATCTATCATTTTTTTATCAATCGATTTACGCCTCAGCCGTTAGTTAACCGTCGACATCAACTCGTGTGACGAATAATGTACCGATTGACGATTAAATTTATATATTAATTAGCTAAAATCAAATTAATCATAATTAAAATATTGATACAACAGATTATGTAGATAGATTTTAGGACAGAATTTTCAGTCTTTCAATTTTTACGAAAAAAAAAAAAAAAAACAACACTTTTGGACATTTCACAAATCAAAATAGAAGCTCATGCTTTAAGATGAATGAATTACGTGAAAGATGAATGAATATATTTACAATTAATTTGATATGTTGTGATCGTAGTGAACGAACGAAATATATACGGAATGATAAGTTTTGATTCGCGAAAAAATGGAGATGAGGGTGAGATGAATAAAATAAAAAGCATAAATCAAAATAAAAGGAACTAATAAAATTTATTTTTTTTATACAAAATAGCAAATAAATATTTTTATATGCATATACATTTTCTAAATATAAAAAAATATTACACAAATAATATCAAATTTCATGAATACAATTTATACAGATACAACAATGATCGTTTATGAATTATACATATTTATTTATATATATATATCCTACGTTTTTGTGACTATCAAATCCCTCACATGCCACCCTGATATAAAACTATGAATGAAAAATACATGTTGAAAATAGTGATTACGGTATTTTGTTTACGACAAAATACAGAATGCATAACGAGAGTGAAATCACTAAGATTCATACATAGTTCTGGAACGAGAGCGTTAATATATACACATATTAAAAAGTTACATATAAAAATAATCGTAACAAGCATTTTAAAATATTAGAAATATTTATGGTCCTTGTTATGATTTAAGAAAAATATAAATAATATATTTATAATTAAAAATGAATCACTATGCAAAACTTTTCTTAAAAATCGTTATAATTTGGCTACAATATAAATTATATTACATAAAAAATACAAAATACAGATAAAAAAAAATTAGTAATATGTAATAATCACAATTAGCCTTTTTTAAATGAGTTTTACGCCAGGTAAAAAAAATGTATCCATTCATTATGCATCCTTTTAATAAATAAATTCATTTACTCTCGAGACTCCGGAGAAAAACATAAAGCGTTATACGGTCAAACAATAATTTTATAAAAATTAATGTCACAATATATGTAGAGAGAGATAGAGAGAGTATATTAGAATAAAAAAATCTCAATAATGAAAAATTAATCTCGTTAAAATATTTAATACATTTGGGGTCTATATATTCAGTCAGTTCGTATGTATACATAATCGTACGAAATCGCTCATACACTTCAATAGAATCTCAATACGGCCTAAACGATCCCGCAAACGATCAGCCGATCGTTCTATGAATAATAATTGAATATGTAAATACAATCCGTTACATCTCTCAATAAGAATACTTGCAGAATCACAAACGATGACATGATTTTCAAATGGATGAAAAAGTAATACTTATATATTCAAATAATACAATTGTTCGTGGATATGTAAAGCTTATTACATATCAATATATACACATATTATAATTAGTATATACATATATATCGTAAAGCTAATACGAAAAAAACTCAGGTTATTCAGTTGTATAAAGCTAATGAGAGCTATTAAAATATTTATATATATAATAGAATTTCAAATAAAAAATCAATAAGCATTTATACAATTAAATTAATAAAACAGTCATTTCATTTTTCTATAATCTTTCACAAACATTCTACATCACTAATATCACTTATGCAATTTATGAACTACTATGGCAACATAAAAATGTTATATTATTTTTAGTTAAACGGTTACAGTTTGTGAAAAACGCTTCATATACATTTTTAATTATTATATATATAAGATTTATCTACAGTTTACACGAATGATCTACAATCTCTCATTGTGTCATTTACATCGGTGACGTCGAATTTTACATAACGAAAAAATTAACGACGAATCATACGCCATGTGCCTAAAAAAACAAGCGACTATTGGAGAGGCGATCGATAAAATTGAATTATTATTTTTTTTCGAAAATAAAATTAGTAAATGATTGTTAACGACCAAGAGAGTCTATCACACATTTGATATGTAAACCATATATGACGGCATTCATCAACGCATTCGAATTGCTATGTTTCAAATGCAACTCTCGACGAATGTCTCAACGCAGCCTTCAATTTGTTCCAGAGATTTCTAAAAAAAAATAATATATATATTTTATAATACAAATTTTTAAGCATAAATTAATGACAATTTCAATAAAAATATCAAGACTGGAGATCGACGAGATTCATTTACGATTATTTATGCTATTTTTATTCGATAAGAGAATGAAGCCGAAAGAAGCTACCGAGACCATCTGGCAAATTTAAGGAGACACCTTAAAACTTCATAGATGGTTAAAAAAATTGGCGATAGAGAATTAAACGATAAACTAAAATCAGATTAAAGATACTGGTTTAAATTCATTGGTGGAATTTGACCCTCGCAAAACCATAAAGGAATTGTCACAAGATCTCGACTGACCCTAATCAATAGTACAAGATCATTTGAAAAGGATCAGTAAAAAAAAGAACAAGAAATTTTGGTACCGCACAAACTGGGATACGGGTAACTATCCTTCCGAAGTTTATTGTGCCGAAAGATTGAAGGTCAGTGGCGGATTTAGCACTTGAGAGGCCCCAGGCGTAATTCAATTTTGAGTCTCCCCCCCCCCTCAAAAATTTTCACTACAGCCTATAATGTGCATTCTACACGCACAAATTTTTATTATGCTTCTTCTCTTTATTATTTTTTTATTAGCTTCTCGATGATCGATATTAGCGATCTTGATGTTACAAATATTTATTATTTTTTGAAAAATTCAGGGGGCCCCATGCAGGGCTGTATTTCGAGGGCCACGATGCCTTGCCTCGTTTTGCCTTAACCGTTTCAGTGCCGCGAGGTTTTAAGCTGAGAAACATTTATATACCGCATGTTTAATAAAAAGCGTTTTTTCGTAATTCCGTCTACATAAAAACCCAATTGACTTTCACAAAAAAATATAGCAAAATATTATATAAATAGAGAGTTAATATGCAAAGACAGAGGCCACCGGTGGCCTTACGGTATTGCGCGTCGTCCGTACGGAGAGGCCACCGGTGTCCTTACGGCACTGAAGCGGTTAAAACAGCTACACGCCTCAATCCATAGATCATGGTCTGCAGAACAGTCAGTGCATATGTGGCATAAATAAAAAAAATATATATTGAGTGCTGTAATTTGAGGCCCCATGAATTAATAAGACCCCAGTGTTATGAGCCTAAGGAGAAATCCGCCACTGTTGAAAGCGAAACTGTTAAAAAAGTGATCGGTTTAGATGATTAACCAAAGACTTATACAGCAATATGACATTGCAAGGCCCCCCACAGGAAAAAATCAGGGAGTTAGATTTAGAAGATCTACAGCATCCTTATTCATAAGATATTGCATCTTCAGGTTATCATACTTTTGAAGCTTTTGAGCATTCACTCAGAAATAAAATTTTTACTTAAGTAGATGACGTAAAACACTTGGCTTCACTTATTGATCAGAGCTGTCGAAAAAGATTTATAGAGAACAATGGAAATTATCTTAGATTAATATTTGTATAGTGCAAATGAACCAACGTAGACGGTTTCAAAAGTAGTATAGATGGTTCCAAAAGTACAAAGCTGGTGAAAATGAGCGAAAAGGCAAACCAAGATCAAGGACACCAGTTAAAATCGACGATGATACTTCAACTTATTATTGGAGTACAATCTGCGTGAAACAATCGAGGAATTGTCACAAAATCTCTGTTGTCCATGGTCAATGGTGGAGGGCCATTTGAAATGAACTATGAAAGAAGGAATTTGGGTGCCATACGAACTAACTCTAACGGTCTTAGAACTACAAACAACCATCTAAAACCGATCTGTATCTTAGAAGGATCGTTACTGGGATGACGAATGGGTTCTATTTATCTAATCAGGTACCTATGTCTACCCCGGCTATCATTGGCCAAAAAAGGTTTTCTTTTTGTATTTGTTGGGATGTTTTGGGAATAATTTATTATGCATCACTAAAACCTGATTAGACAGTTACAAAATACGAGATAGATTTGAAAGTTCTATCAGCTATCAGCTTTTTAAGTCGATGGAACATTTTCTTCGGGATAAAAAAATTATGAAAGTCGTCCAAGTCATATTAATTTTACGAAAGAGGCATTAAAAATCTGCCCATTCCATGGAAGAAGATCATAGATTACAACGGAATAATGTTAAACAGTTTTTGTATTAAAAAAAATTCCATTTCTCTCCGCTTTACCTAATACGACTAATATAATCAAATATATTTACCATTTTTACTATGAGACATTCTTTTTGCTTCCTCTAGGTTTTATGGATTCCGATATCTGCCACATAATTTCTTCGTTTAACACATCATCGAAACCGTTAAACATTGCGATTATCTTCTCGTTCTTCTTAAAAGTATATTGACTGAAATTAAAACGTTACAATATAATTACGTTATACGAAAATATGTGCATATGGAATAAACATGAATAAAAAACTTACGCCTTACTGAACCGTTTCATATTTTCTAAAATATGAAACTGTTGCCAACGTTTTGAAAAATTAATATTTCCGTCCACTAGAAGGTCACTATTACCGATATGTACAAATGTTAAATCTTGCAAAACCAAACCTCTGAAAATTTTATATAAAACATGTAAAAATGCATTACAGATAAATTACAGATAGATACAAAAATAAATCAATTGTTATTTAATATTATTAATTAAGGTCAATAAAGCCGTTACCAAAGCATTTATGATCATTACATAGAGGAAGAAAATTTGTTTTCAAGGATGAAGGATTCAAGGATTTTCAAGCTTTGAGTTGGATCCTTGTTTGATCAGTAAATAATTAACGCAGAAGTACGCATTTCCACTGAATAGAATAGGTTTTGGACGCCGCGTGAATTATTCCGGGATACCAAAAATGAGTATTCATGTGTATTTATTTGTTGTTAAGACAAAGAATATAGAGTTTCCATATTTCCTAGACTCGTTTCATCCGAGTATTTTTTTTTTCAGTTCTATGGATCACGTCTTAAGACGAAAACGTTTTTAAAAAGAGTATTTTAATCATTTCAATGCCTGCGTCTCACCGGAGAGTCTCATGTTTATTCACTTCCCATGCTATTGGCTCACCGGTGAGTCGCTGTGACAGCTATATGGTTAAAAAGGTGTATATTACACACTTACATATATGGAATGCATGGAGGCTGCGCATCAGATAAAGCTTGTCTGTATGCTCTGAAACTTGAGCTGCTGTCAATAAGAATGCTGTATTCCTTGAGACCATCGATAATATACTTTTGCCAATCTAGGCGTCGAATAGGAGCAGAGTCGAGTGCAGACAGCAATGCCAGATACGAATTGAAATTATTCATTTTTCGTAAATATTTCATTACTTTCATAAATTTGCTAACATATTTTTCTCTGTCTTTAGCTTCTTGTTCTAATATACGAGACCTAGCCCTGAAACGAGAAAGAATTGTTACAAAAATCATCATCACAAACAATACGACGCTCAATCTATTATATAATTTACCAATAGCTCATTTTATTGAAATGCTCGGTGAAACGCGTGAGATTTGGACTTCTCTCCTCACATTGATCTTGCGCCCATAATAAAGCTTCCGGAGCCGGTATTCTTGTAAATAATTCCGCATCCAATAATGTCATTTGTTCCGCTATAGCCTCGGCTTTATGATCGAGCACCGATTCTCGCCGCGATGACGTCGTAAACCAAGCCAATCCCAGCGATTGCTGTTGTATCTAACGTTATAAAGATAAAATAATACAAAAAATCTCATACGTATATAAATCATCAATGAAAAAATAATCACCATCGACTGTTTGCTCTTATACTTTTCTAATATTATTACTCTAAGCGCTTTGCCCATTTGCAAATCGCCGGATCGAACCAGTCCATAATCGAAATTCCTAATAAGCGATAGCAATTCCTCGTCCAGATCAGCCATTCTAATAAAATAAATATATATTAATACATTTGAAAATATATATGAATTAGTATTAACAAGTTATAGACTCACGTGAGATCGACGACGACTCTCGTCAACAGCGATTGGACCTCTCTGGATTTCGAATACTGTCCGTTTTGTATTAGGTAATCGTGTCGCTTTTTTAGTTTTTCAATTAATTTAAGTGGCGTAACGAATGTCCGGTACGTCGTGAGAAAAGCCTCGGAGAAATCTGCATAATAAATGTATACGTAAATATAAACATTCGTTCGGTATTGTCTTACGGTTATTGCATCGTCGATTACATCTCGGCAATACAAATTTGCATGAAGCCATTTGTCAACACAATGGTTACGGTATCCGATAATATGCCAAACTTATATAATTAAATCTAAATGCGGATGCACAAAATATTATTAGATATCAAAATATGCTGTATATGATTTACATTCTTCTATAATTTCATATAGAGGATTCAGCTGAAAATCCAAAGATATTATGCATTTCAAATGAATCGACTTGTAATAAGGCAACGACTGTTGTTTTTATATATTTTTTTTGTCGATGATTGTGAATATTAGGTAAAGTGAAAAGTAATGTCATTTTTTTTATTGCGTCACTTTGAAATCAGTTCATATTTTATATCGTTTTGAAGCTTAGTTAGAGTTCTGTATGGACATTTTTTTAGTCCATAGTAAAAAAATGCAAAGGTCATGGTATTTTATGCTGTTTTTATATGATAAAGGATTGAAATTTTGATCTTGAGTCCTTGACAGTGTTGTAAATAGTTTCAAAAGCTTAAAAGTGGTGAAAACGGGTGAAAACAAGGAGAAGCCAATCAGGGAGACATCTTAAAATCGATGATAACATTTTAAACTGATTGGTGAAGTCCAATCCACCTAAAAAATCAAGGAATTCTCACAAGACCTTTGTGGTCCATAGTCAACAATGAAGGATAATTTTAAAAGGTAGGGAAAAAAATAGAATAGAAATAAAAGGATTTTGAGTATGAACTTTCGCTAACGGTCTTAGAACAATGAATAATTTCCGTTTATCTCTACTGTCTGAATATGAAATCGATCCGTTTGAAGGATTGTTACTGGGGATGAGAAGTGCGTCTTCTACAGCAATCTGAGAAAAAACAATGTCTTTCATTGAATCACGTACCTGTATCTACCCCTCAGCCATCATTGGGTAAAAAAGGTTTCCTTTTGTATTTATCGCAAAGTTTAAGGAATAATTCTCTATGAATTACTAAAACCCAGAATTGAAACAGAAAAACAAGAATTGCACATGAAAAAATAAGAGAATCAGATTTAAAAGTCACAACATCTACCTTCGGACCATCACCTTTATAAATCAATGTAACATTCGCTTCGAGATAATTTTTTTTGACAAGTCGGAAATCACTTGGGTAATATTGTAATAAAAAACTGACCGAATTTGACGAAAGAGGTATTAAAAATCTGCCTATTCTGTGGAGGAAGATAAAAATGTCATTACTTTCCACTTTACCACACACGTTTATGTATTTTCCATTTTTATTAAGATCTTAATGATCAAATAGTATAATTTTAATCCCAAATATTGCGTGGAACGTGAATTTATTTTTCTTAAAAAAGCGGCGTAAGCTATATAATCAGATAATATAAATATAAGATGGAATCAATAGTAGGCGATTATTAGGGGGACCTGTCCTCAGTGATGTTATACCTCAGATTACATTGTCATTGACAATAATAGTCAAACGAGTTTCGTTTACAAATTATTACTTACTTGAATCCTTGTCTTTTTGCAATAGCGTGAAAATATATAAATTTAATAACGTGAATCAAATGATTGATAAATGAAATAATAATGCAAATATATATTTTTTTCAACAAAATCAAATACAACTGCCTATTGAATAACCAGATGAATATATTATTGCTTTGTAAATTTGATAAATCATGCAATAAGAATGCCCGAAGCGTTGTTCATAAAACTAGCTACGTTTTTTAACTGTGATAAAGTTACAGAGTAAAATCAAGCAATATAAAATATAAATGAATCTTGCTCTCGGTATAAACAGTGATAAAGCAAAAATTTATAACCAGTTACAGATGACAATTATAAATGAAGTTGCGTGTAGCTACGATTAATATTAGGTTCGTCATGAAAACCAAACTCTATTTAAGATGTTAATAATAATTTAAAACAGGATAAAAAAAAACTACTTCATACACATTATGAATTTGGTTATCATTTAATTTCGGATAAATGCTAAATATTATTAAAAGAAGCAAATTCAAATAAAACTTGGTGACATTACACAAGTAAGATTGTTTGATATTATTTTACGTACGCATATGTATTAAATAAAAATACCTTTGGTTGATTTGATCGCGTGTACAATGAGGCCGTCGGGGTGTCCCCCTCTGATATCGGGGCCGTCTTCGCCAGAATTTTTCCATACTAATTGAGATGTCACATCCATATCGAACATTACATCGTGTTCGCTTTCGCTCTCAGCGTTTTCAGTGCACGGTTCGTCGTCTCGAGGGACAGGACTCGGCGTGGTATTTGTGACTGGTTCTAAATCAAGATCCTCCGTTGGGAATTTCCCAGGTTTATTTACGGATTGCTGCCAACGTTCTTCGTCTTGATTCTGAATTAAAACACGCAATATAATTCGCATATCATAATCAAATAAAATATTACATCCAATCATGAGAACATACCAATAATGTATCGTCTATAGATATCGGAGGCGGATCAAATAGAAACTTTGGTACTGGACTAGTGGAGATTCTGCCACTGAGCGGAGTTCCACATGTCAACGGTCCCGGTGTTGACGGCGAAATCGTTCCCATTTGCATCGACGGAGGCTTAGGACTCAACGGTGGTTTGGCCGGTGAATGATTTGGAGTCTAAAATAATATGATTAATTTAATAAATTTAGAAAATTATATATTTGTCTAAAAAAGTCTAAAGTATATATATTATAAATAATTATTATCCTTTATTGTCTGCAATTGAAAAAAAAAAATAAAAACAATATTTGCTTCCGTTGACACAAGAGCGATGTTTTTTCTCGCTTGCATCCAGTACGATGTGCTAAGTGCAAGTGAAACGTACGAGTGATATGTTCTGCGAGACATCGATGAGAGCGTTGTCATTTACGCCTCATATTGATTAGTAAAAAATCCAAAATATTGATCAAATTATGAAGCATATCATGAATAACTATTTTTATTCATAGAATAATGCATTTGAAAAAAAATTGTCTAGATATTTATGAAGTATTCATCAATATCTATCAAATGGTTGGGGTCCCCGAGAGACCCCTTCGGAAGACGCTGTTATTTTCGAGCTGCCATGACGGATGGGTTGAACAATTACATATTTTTTGATGAATATATTTGATCTCAAATAAATAGCCTCCAGATAGAATGTCAACGATAACATTTTGCAGAGGTTATAACACAATACTACCGACACAAAATTTTCTAATACTAATAAACTTAATAACTTTATCTGATAATAATGTTTACGTCATGATACTGGTTGATAATTTATTTTTATATATTTAATTCGATATCTGATACATCTGACAAGCGAAAACATTTTTTTTCAAATTAAAAATATAAATAATATATAATTATGCGACAGATAATTTAAATACACAATTAAAATATAGACAATGGTGGACTTGGACATGGAATGTAATTTTTTCCGGAGTTATCAAGTGCATTCTCATATTATATTAAATTATTTTAATACAGATCATTTTTTTTAGATTTTCAACGGTGGTTATCAAATAAGACTAAATAATGTTAAATGCTTACTTGTTTTAATTTTGTTCTCTTTGGCGGTAATGCGGGAGGTATGACAGATATATTAGAACATGGCGATATTTGAGGCATCGAGCTGTTTGTCGATAAGCTCGCAATCGAAGAGCCATCGGATTTAATCGAGTCCTCTCTTACTAAATGCGGAGATCTTGACGGCGATGGAAAACCGCTAAAAATTATTAATATATTGTTTTTATAAAATATCACTGAATTATATATGATAAAATTTACCTTGGCGTATTCTGGCTTGTATTTCCGATATTTGTGGACAGATTAAATTGGTGCAGAGTATGACTCTGTGTCAGTTGTTGGTTGCATTTATTCCCGTTGATAATCTGAGAATTTTGACTAAACCCGAGCATTGCCTGGCCATTTTTTGTAAATATCGTTTGCCCGTCAGCCGTCGTTTCGATTGTCGCGTTAGATAAGTGTTGGAGCGACGACATGCAATGATTTGCAGAATGTTGTTCGTGAACGGAATGGCGTAATACTTCTGAATTCTTGTTAAACACCTCCATATAAGCCATAACTGAAAGAGCCAAATTTGATTACTTTCCATTTTAAAAATAAATAAATAAAAAACTGGCATAAAAATTTATAGTGATAGAAATTATTTAAATTAGTTAGTAATTAATCTTAAATTGAAGCAATACAAATTATTACCAATGCATTATGAGAAAACATAGGGAAAACTGGGTTATTTTATAATACAATATTTGAATTGAATCATTTTAACATAGATTAGTTTTCGTAAAGTAAAACATATTTTTTAAATTCTAATATTTTAATCAAGTTTTCCAATAATAGCAAAATAATATAAAAATCTCTAGAAGAAAAAAATCCAGTGGAACCCCAATTATACGTGCCCAGAATTCACTGTAATTGGAACTGGCAAAATCCAGCATTATTTATTACTGCTAAAACTTGGTACAGATATTGAAGACATTCAAGGAACAAAAACACGATATAGAAAATAATGCGGAGATTGTGCTCCGCCATCGATGGCTGGGAACTAATTTCTGACAAACCCTTGAATGTGATGATATAGAGATATATATATTTTTTTTAAAAATCTGTTGATATCAACATATTCCTTGTTATTTTTTTTGTCAGTCCCTTCAAAAACGTTAAATAAGGGTTTCACTGTATTTCTGAAAATAACTTGTTATAATTGTGATCTTTCTAAATATTCTAGAATTTCGTGTTTAATAAAGTGCAGAATATTGTAAATTTGCAGCTATTTGGGAGTGTTTAATTCAATTTTAATTATTAATCAAAATAATGAAAAAAGAGTTAGCAGTGTAATTCATAGTTTAAGAAAAATCTTTAAATGTGCATACAAAAAAATCATAATAATCAAAAATAGTTTTAAAATTATATTGACATTTAGTGAATTTTTAATTGTTAAACGGTCTGTAATAAATGTTTTTTTTTTCTTTTTGCGTATAGTATATTTTTTGTCAGTACAACCAGTCTTCGATTTAGGATTACGTCTATTTTAAATTATATATCTGTAGAGCAAGTCAAAGAATGATTAATAACAATTCGGTAGAAAACATCATATATGTAAATATACAGGTAACCCCCCTTGATTGCGGCGGATAAGTTTTGGACAAGACCGCAATAAGCGCAATTAAGTAATTAACAATTTAAAAGAAAAGATAATTTATTTGTTTTCTTCCACTTTTAATAAAGAATTCATATTTCCTTTTTTGGCCTTTCTACGTTTATTATGCAAAATTTGCCGATCAAAAATGAAATACTTCTTACAGCCACTCACTCGCTCATACTTGGAAATGGTAAATTGTTATGAAAGAAAAAAATTATGCTCGAGGAGATTCTGATTGCCAAATCGACAATGGTTTAAATTATAAATCTGCGGATGTATTTTCACTGAGAAGAGTTAGACGATCCTTAGCTCCTCTAAATCCAGAAGCAGTCTTATTCTCTATGGAAATTATCGTACGTGTTGAGTCCCGTATTATCTACAGCAAAAATTGAATGTAGTGAATAATTTTTCCTTTTCACAATTTCACAGAACTCTTGGATATTTTTCAGCTGATTCTATGTCTGCACTAGACGATTTTGCAATCATTTTAGAGCTATGCATGCCTTAAAGGTTTTTCCTCCACGTTGAGATGTTAAATGATCCCAAAGTGGCCTCATCCAATACCCTTCTCCATTTTATCCAGTGTTTCAATGAGTGTCCCTCCGTACACAGTCCAACCACTTCAGTCTTGGTCTTATTTTCCCCCGGGGACAGAAAGCCTTTTCGGCGGCTGACAGTCCCACATCCTTGACACGTGACCGGCCCACTGGAATCTGGCCACTCTGACAACAGTTGTGACCGGTATATCCTTGTATAGTCGGTACAGATCCTCGTTGCTTCGGACACGCCATTCCCCGTCGACGAATTCGGCTCCAAATATTCGTCTTAGAATTCTCCTCTCCAGGATATTCAGTTGCGCTCATCTTATTTTGTCACAGCCCAACATTCAGACCTGTATTTTAGGACGGGCCTGATGAGGCTCATGTAGAGCTTGACTTTAGTCTTCTTTAAGAGGAATCTCAACCGTAGATGCTTTTGAAATCCAAAGTAGCACCCGGTTTGCCAGTATGGTTCTTCTTCGTACTTCCAAATTGGTTTCATTGTTATTGATAATCGGTGAGCCGAGATATGTGAATTCCTGGACGGCCTCGAAGCTGTACTCTTCGACTCTCAGGGGTTCAAGAATTCGTCCTTGGCATATTAGGGATGTATTTTGTCTTGGTCTCGTTGATCCTTAGTCCCTGCCAATTGCCACTCTTATTATTCACTGGAATGCATCCTGCATGAAACTCTTTACGAGGTAAAATAAAAAAAAAGATAACGATATATCGAATCCCCACTTCCAGGGGGGTGCGATGAACGGGGGTTCACCTGTATACAATTTTATTCTATTCTATTTTTCACATTTATTACAGCCCGTATTATTAAATTTACAAATATTTGATTAGTGATAGAATGATATGTTATAATTAATTCTATTATATAAAAGCATGAAGAAAATAAAAGTAACTGAAGCCAATATTATTTTGTTAAAGCCATAATTAAATAAAATAAATAAATAAATAAAACATGCAAAATGTAAAAGGTTTGTTTGATCCGTAAGGACTCACCCGAATAAGCGACATTTTGGAACACTGAAGTGGGCACGATTATGCAGACAGGGCATATGGGAATGGAATAGCAAAGATACAAAACATCAAGGTTAGCTCACAAAATTACAATCAATACATATTACACCAAGGAATATTAATAAATGTAGTCTACACACGTAATATCTTAATTTAATCTTAATATATTTATATTTTTATACGTTTCTACATTTTAGTTCCAGAGACTCGTGCCGATGGAGAATCGTAATAAATTATTGAATATCATCAGAGCCAAAAAATAATTGGAGTACGTGAGAGATTCATCGGCTAACGACGTCTATTTTTTTACCATAACATTAAAAAAATCATAATATGTAGAAACGCATAAAACTTTCATAAATAATGCCATAAGTTTATGGGAAATCTAAAAGGCTTCAAATCATAATTATGGATATATGCAATATTCAACGAAACGCATCAAAATTTAGCAACAGGGTATTATGTAATCAGGTCTATGACCCATGCTAAATAAATAAGCGAGATATTATTTCACATTTGAAATATATATATATACTAGACCCAAATTTAAGTAAATACGTAACAATAGAGATTTAATTGATTTTATTATAAATGTATAAAATTATATTATGACATTATTTACGGCATCCATCCCAAACCACCATTTATTGTCAAATCAATGAACAGAAATGAAACGAGCCTTCACCAATATTAAATATAAAATTAAATGAATTATTGAAGAATGACAATGTCGATTAAAAGATGATATCGTTTAGATGACGATTAATTTTAAATTTAAAGAGCAAACTAATGCATATGATGTAAATAGATATTATAGTAGCATTCACCGCAATAAATTACTTACACACGAGCAATTGGCTCATTTTGATGTTAAAACTAAAGAGGTTTGATAAAAAAAAACAGTTGGTATACATGTCAGAGAAAAGTGTACCAACACAACAATAAAATAGTCGTAGAAATTAATAAATTATGCATATTATTTAATCAAACCTTATATCTTCGTACTTAATTAAATATATAAAAAAATGTTTATATCAATTCGAACTATATTTTCAATTGAAATGTGAAATATCAGGAAAATAAAATATATTTCAATTAAATATTAAAATAAAAAAGGGAAAACTGACTGTGTTTTTTCTTCAAAGGCAGCGGTGGAGGCTGTCCAAGAGAATTGTCCGCTAACGTATGAGGTCTCGGCAGAAGTCCATCCGGTCCGTGGAGTGCACACGATGATGCATGTCTTTATAGGTGTAAAAATGTTATTTTGCATAATAGATCCAACTTATATCAAAATATATCATATAAATAAACATTCATACCTGAATTCGATGTATTGATCGTCCATAATCGGATTGATTCCGTCGCTTAAATTTTCCAGCTGTAATCCGGATTTGGTTTGTTTTCTAGTTTTGACTGGTAAAGCGGGCGGTACGGAACAATCGATCGTATCACTCGAAGCGATGCCGTTCACGGATGTCTTTACGACATCGGATTGGCAAGAAGAGAAATTAGCAAAATTATTCGTCGAACTACTGAAATTTGATACGTTATTCTCCACGGTGATATTTCTTTGAGTTTTAACAAAGCTTTGAACGGAAGCTTCTAATTTCGTTGTGCTGGACTTTTGCATATCAAAAGTGGCCGTCTGATTGACGTGATTGGTAGACATTGAAGTGTGACTGACGATAGTGCTCGCGTTGGATGAAAACGATTTGGAATTTTGCTCAAAAAAATTGTTAGACGACGAAAATTGCATGTTCTGCATAACGCTGGGTACGTTTGAAATATCAAAGCCGGAACTGTTGGGCGATAACAATTTATGTGCGCTATCATTAGGAAAATCGGCTAACAACGAGAATGGCACGTCTATCGGGGTAGGAGTCGAATCAATAAATGATAGATTTGATTTTAAATTTTGCGAGCTGAAATTTGTGTACGAAATATCGGAGCTACGAGTATTTCCCATTGAAACGAAACCCGATTCACTCGAAAACCTAAAAAAGACGAATATTATACAACCGATGATTAATTCGATGATTAATAAAATACGATACGAACCTATTATGACTGTTCGTTTGATGATCCAAAGAATCATTCATGAACGAATTATTAGTCGGTTGCAAATTATGCAGCACAATTTCATTAGAATGTCTATGTTGTGTTCCGGTACTGGACGTCGTACAAATAGTCGAGTTTGATTCCAGTGATAATCGATTATTCGGATGACTTTGACCATTTGCGCTCACTAAAATAAATAAATAATATACAACGCATTAATAAATAATTAATTAACGATATTATTTCGATGCGTACCTATATTATCTATAATATTTTGATGTTGAATTGAATCATCCAAATTGGTAGAATTCCGATCCATGATGGCACGAATTTCTTCATCGTTTGATACATTCAACATAGAGTCTAAAGAACCACTGCTATGTGATTGAAGTGATACCCTATATTTAAAAAAAAGAAATATGTATAAATAACTCATAATAATAAATTAATATTTAATATTTAAAAAATCTACCTGTCTACTATCGAGAGGTTTAAACTGTCATTGGGTTTTCGCTTAGGCGGTAAAGGAGGGGCAATATCAAAATGTCTAAAAATATTATTTACAATTAATACAAACGATTATTATAAAAATAATATGTTAAAATATGAATAAAATAAAAGTACCTCCTGGGAATCGGAGGTTTAGGCGGGGGTTCCTGGTTGGAAGAGGTGGGAATTGTATCTAAAATCGATTCTATAGAATGAGAGCTCCTAACTGCCAATCTATTAACGGCTACCTCTAACATCTCACGTTCTCGTGGGGTTAACGATATATCTGGCAAAGAATTCCGTTGATTTTCGTTTGTTACATTTCTTATGTTATCTACAATAGGCCTAAGGTGTAATTTATTTTTTGGTTCTTTTTCCACGGTACCGTTTGTCTTTGCGTGAACTGTATTATTATCACTGCCGGATAATTTTTCCAATGCCAAAGTTGATAAATCCTGGACAAATAAACATAATTTAAATAAAAAAAAATATATATTTTAATATGAAATTAGAAATAAATTAATTACATCGACTGCTTTTTGTAATTCGTCGACAATTTTGAAAATGGCTTCAGTATCCAGAGAATCGCTGTCATCTCCTGCGATCATGCTTTCGTCGCAGAATTTTATAAGTTCAGCGCCCGATGTGCATAGCCGATTGAGCGCTGATTCAAGATCAGCCGATGGAGAATCAGCCAAAAGCGGGGATACAAATGGTCTGATAGCTGAAACATAAAATAGTAATTCGTTAATATTTTATTGTTATTAATTATAACATGAACTTGAACAATATAGAAGAATACAGTATACCAAACGTCAAATCAAACTAGGATGAAAACCATTCGGAGAACCCTTGAATGTTTAAGAGGGGCCAGGCCTTGAACGGGCGTCGAAAAGACAAGAAAACCACTGAGGAAGTGGGGTTACTCAAATAAACCTGTGACCTGCGACTATGGAGAAATGCAGACCAATGGGCACTTGCTCAAATGTGTGTTAACCCCACCCCCTTGTGCTCAAAACAACCTCCTTATCGCAAGCAACAGTCTCAACGTTTTTATGTGATCCTAGCAAAAAAAAGTGTTTTTCTCGGAACTGATGAACTGAACGAAAAACATGTTTTCTTTTGTATACAGGATCCTTTCTCTCCACTTACTATTCAGTTTTGGTCCAGCCAACATACTGACGTATAGCATATATCTATTGTGGAAATTAAAAATATTTGCTACGTGTATGGAGAAGGTTTTACTGACACAAAGGCGGGTTACAAAATTTGGATCAGGAAAATTTTCATTGACTGATAAACCATACACCGAGCGGCCTTTGTATTCTGAGGACATCAAGTAAAGAGTCACAATTAACAATGATCCATGTCAAAATACCTGGGAGATCCCGGTGAAGATGGGAGTCAACCAATCAACAATATTAAGACATTTGTGTCGTAAGGGATGGTTTTGCGGTACGAGCTTTGGATTCCTGATCAATTATCAGCTGCCAATTTATCGACAGAAATGGTTAGTGTACAATTACATAACTTAAATAGACATGGGGTATACCTGGACAAGCCCCATTAATTTCTAAGGTCGAAATCCACCAAAAAAAGTAATAGTAACATTTGTCTTTGGTGGGATTGCAAGGGTATTTTGTATTTCGAACTCTTAGGAATTAATCAAATATGATATTGTCAACAATTAACAAAATTAAACATTGAAACCCTTTAAAAATATTAGTGTTTTATTATGACAACGTAAAAATTGGATGCAAGTAAAAAATTCACCTAATAAATTTCTTGCTTCAAAGTCAACGGAGTATAATGGTGACGACTTAACTGAATCCGAACCAGACTGCAACAATGGACCGAAACAGACAGTGCTTCATGTAGTAAACGACTGTCCACACCACAGAGAAGGCTTAGCGGAGGTAAACAACGTCACGTAAACTTCGTCCGAAACAACGCTGATCAGGCTGATGCATGGCTGGAGAAACTCAACATCGACTTTTGAACGGTACAACAGATAGAGATGTTCGCCGCAGCATGACTACATAAGGATAATGTCCTGGATTACCATGACCACAAAAGGGAGACGTCCCGAATTACAGAGAGCCGACACATTCGCTGCTACGTCCCTTTAAAACCCTGTAAGAAGTACTTCCTAGTGTCTTTGTCATCAGTAATTGGCGTAGAGACGTGGCTATCCCGGGCTAGGTTGACTCGGCTCCCTAGCCATCCAAAGGCAAATGCCAGGATATTACCCTAGTGGATCAACCTATACCAGGATTACATAGCCAAGTAAATTTGCTCTTGGTATGCTTCGAAAGGATGGAAGCAACTTCCACAACGACGAGCATGCGAAGAATGGCATAGTAAAAGCCATAGGAAATCATCAATCATCAGTTGATATTAAAGGTGAGAGAATGAATTGCAAGTTGAATTGAATAAAGTGCAAGTCTTTGACAAAAGGAAGATTATTAGGCTTTCACATCGGGAAGATCTAGAAAAAGGCTCGGGAAGATCTATTAGACGATGTATCCAAGATATCATCAATACCCCTATTGGATTCAGCGCAAAAATCGCTAAAGAAGTATCACAAGATCTTCAATTAATCTATAAAGATATTAAATTAATTACCTGCATGAATATTAGTTATAGTTTCAAGTACGATAGTTCCATTTCCTGGAAGCATTTCCAACTTTTTCTTTTTAATTACATCACAGAAGTGTCGTAAGTCAAATTTTATCTGCAAACAACGTTAGATTAGAATAAAATCATTGGTATAAAATCCAGAAAAAAATGAACGGTCGATTAATTACCTGTCTTACTAACAATTCTAATTCTTTGGCAGGATTTGATACTAATTCGTCAACTTTGTGTTGACGAGTTTTTGGACTTAATGGCGATTGGGATCTGAAATTAAAAAAGATGACGTAAATTTTTGCACCGCATTGAGTTTGATTGGTCGTGTGTATAATTAATTACCTGAGTGATGGAAGAGCAGAGTTTGAAGCTGGTGCTCCGGGGGAACGCATGGCGGAAATGCGTTCCAAGAGATCTTCTTTGAAGGACCTCGCTCGACGCGCCAGCTTGTTAGCGCTGCGGAAGGATGGTTTATGGCCACTGCCGATTGGTCCCCCAACAGCGCCACCCTCCCCAACCTCAATACCTGAAACAAAGCATAAGATTAACAATTATTTTTTTTAATCGTCGCATCGAAATATATTCATGAAAACAACTGTTGTTGATGAATACCAATAAGATGTAATAAATCCAAATATGTAAATAATATTCAACGAAATTAACATACAATGCTTGTATTATTATTTTTAGGAAGATGACAGAAAAATCTGCAGAATGTAAACTCACCCATTGCCATAAGTAAATACAATAAATAATAAATTAACGTCTCGAATGTCATTCGCAAAATATTAAAAAAATATTTATGATATCATCCATCATAATTTTGCTAAATACAATTGTTATATAAGGAAAATGGTTATAATTTTTATAATTATTTGGCATTTGCACAATGCAGAATCTTGTTAAATCGGAGATATAAAATTCGGAATGCATCATCATTTTTTTTTTAAATTTAAAATACGACTGTTGCCATAGCCAAAATTGGCCAAAGGAGTCGAGAAAAACAACAAAAGATCTCTCCAATTCGGGACCGACCCGTATTGGGTTTTATGTGCCATTTGACAACCGAATTAGTCTTCTCGACTTGAACCGACTCGCGGACGGAA
The DNA here is from genome assembly GCA_022495035.1 of Philopotamus ludificatus. Lineage (NCBI taxonomy): Eukaryota > Metazoa > Arthropoda > Insecta > Trichoptera > Philopotamidae > Philopotamus > Philopotamus ludificatus. The sequence goes on along the minus strand of JAGXCT010037262.1, from coordinate 4,962 downwards.
ATAGACCTGACATCGCCGGACGTCTGGGCCACTGCCCTTCCAGCTATGCTTACCTTCTTCTCCATGTCTCATGATGCGTCAAAATTACTAGACAATTGATCATACCGTGCATCGAAATAATAAATCAGCGAAATATTTGCACAAGCAGTGACGATTTTACGAGTGCAGTTTTGCGCAACTGCATCGACAAAGTCTACAACGAGCACCTATTCTTATCGTTCAGCAAACTAATATTTAAATACGTCCATTTCCACATAAACGGATGCGAAAGGTCGACAATCCCGGAAACCTATCGCCAGATCCCTGTGACCGCGATATGCTATTCGCGAAACTGGGAATATATACATAAAAGGTTTAATAATGAAAATATCCGGTTTTTTATTTAATTATATTGACTTTCGGCAAAATATAATGTAGATTCCGTTAAATCGGGACAATCGATTTTTAGAGTAAAATCCCAAACAGAAACCAAACAAAGGAACTAATAATATTTTACATCGGTTGTTTGGGATATTTTTTAATAATATGTTTAAATTAACGTGGTTTTATTGTTAAATAATTGTTTATAAGTGTTTTTAGTGAACAAATGACTAAAGCCAAATTGCCATTCTTAGAGTAACAAAAAAAACACGAATGAATCACAGTTCTGACTTGTCACATGTTGTTCTGTTGACAAAACACTATCTATTTTATTAACCTAACCGTGCCGATTGCCGTGGTCTATTGGGGTTTCCTTCCGAGTTTTTAAGATTTCTCGAATAACTCTTTCAACATAAATCCTACATGTCACAAACTTTTTGTTTTCGTATTATAAAGTCTAAAGAATAAATATAAAACTAATCATTGTCCTTTATTGTGTGCAATTGCGAAAAAAATAGCAATATTTGCTTCTATTACCACGCGCGCGATGTTTTATCTTGCTCGCATCCGGTACGGTGTGTCGAGTGCGAGTGAAACATGCCATTGACACGTGCGACGAGACATCGCCGAGAGCGTTGTCATTTACGCGTCATATTGATTAGTTAACATAATTTTGACTTGAAATGCTTGGGGTCTCTGAAAGACTCCATTCGGACGACGCGGCTGTTTTCGAGCCGCCGTGAAATTGAAAAAGTAAAATTTTCTTCATTGATTAAATAAAAAACCATATCGCGAATTATTCAACAAGACGAAAGAAAACGCGATGGAAATGATCCAGACGTCGCTGAGGCACTAAATCAATGTTTTTCTATAGTAACTGATAAAAGGATAAATATTAGCAGATGGAGTCAATGGAGTTGTGTAATTTCTATAAATATATTTTATAATGACATAATCTTTTTAATACAGTCAAACTCTCCTATAACGCGCGAGATATGGACACCGCTATAGAAATACGCCTTATAGAAGACTAGACATGCATATAAAATTTAGGGTTAGGTTTTTTATTTGTATTTTGTTTATATTTAGCGAAGACAATCTCATGACATTTAGAACCAAGCAGTCGTGTAGTATGGTTGTTGGAAAGAATCTCTTTTTAACCCTTTTAAAAATTAACAAACATAAATATAGCTAATCTTATGGTTTCTAGAGGTTCTCATGAATTGAATGAACGCATTCCTATCCAAATATCATTTACACAAAGCTTCCAGCATGTGTGCGGTGAGTAAGCAGTTGTCACGCCGGTGTGATAACAACGGTTAAAGGGTCGAAAGATGCAGAATGCAAATAGATCAACAATTTTAATTAGATGTACGTGTAAAAAAAGATAAATACCCTTGGATAATTAGCGAGTTCGGTTTAAATAAGTAACTAGTCAACCCTCCTATAGCGTCGAGATATGGCCCACGCTATAGACATTTAAAAATGAGGATAAAACAATTGTTTTTTTTGTAAATTAAATGAATTCAATACATCAAACATTTTGTAATTCACATATTTTAAATGACCTTGTTAATATTTTTAGTTGTTCACACGCCTGTGTTACATTTTTTGTCAACCAAGGGGCATCGACACTTAATTCGCGCGGTAATGTATTACATATTTACGAAATTACAACTATAATATTATTAGACTAAAAGATTTTTGGGCCGAGGTGATGAAAATGACAATGAAAGGTCGAGGTTTTTCCAATCACAATACAAAATTAATACTGACGAATAAATAAAGATTTCTTGACCAAACCCCATGACTCATTTAATGAAAAAAAAACTATATAATGCCTCAAATATTAAGGTTAAATAATTGCTCGCTTGAATATGACGCTAGCGAATGATATAATTTATGACGTCAACATGAAGACATGTGCAAATTATGGAGCAATTTTGTAAAATAAAAAAAATAATAATATCACCGCGTTGTCATAAAATCAGCGATATCAATTATTATCATATATGGTAAGAATATATACACCATTCGAAAGGCAAGGCGAATTTGTGGTTTTCACGTAATTGCGGTTTCCTATATAAATCATGATTTTCTGCGTACTCAATAGACGTCAATTAATGTATTAATAATTGAATATGATAAAATAATACAAAATCAAACGTTTACCGGTGACTTGTTAATACAAGAATGGTCAAGGAAAACTGCAATAGATTTATAAACGGTATGAAGATATTGCAAAATATGTATATGTACACACGCGAACGATTTATCTACATTAAACATTGCAAAAGTATAAACATTTCAAACATCAGATACGAGCACTGAATAAAAAACGAACCTTGCGTAATACAATCTTCTTACGAAAAATATTCAACGTATTTTCAATAATAATTATGTTAATTTTCCTTGAAAAACGGGATGAAAATCAAAGCGCGTCCATGCACTCGACACTCTGTAGTGACACTAATCAAAAATCAGGCATGACGCCTCGCTGTTGACTCAGTGGTCGTACACCATTGAGCAGTATAAACTGTATGCTTGTGATGCTTATCAACCGACTGTCGAAATTAGATTAAAAATTAAAACTTCCTGTTAGCTTTAAACCCAACTATGATACGATAACATTTCGTAAATATTTTCTATAACAAAAAAAATTGAAATTAATTATGATCATAAAAAAATCACCATATAGCAATGGCATGTCGAATGAATAATGATACATTAAAGTTCAAGTTGCACATTGTCTATGCGTGGTCATAGTAATTTAATATGATGATTAATTAAATTGCGGATAATGTGCACATGCGAATAACATCTCAAAAAAAGAGTATATACATATATATATATAAAAAATGCATTTGTTAAAGAATATATTTGTAATAATGTGCAGAGAGGTGCTCCTTTGCGGAGGGGCCACATTCCGATGAAATCATTCATTTAGAATACAACAAGACGCAAGGTCGTCTGTGCGATGTGAACTTAATTTATTTGCTCGATATTTAACGCGGATGAACATTTGCAATTTTTAACCATGTGCCCCACCGAAACAATGGACGTCGTCTCAATCATCGCCGCCATACAATTACGGATCGACGGTGGATTTTCACTTTTTTTTTCCGCCAAAAGAAAATTGAAAGTCATGCGAAACAATGCGTCGTAAAATTTCGGCAATGATTTAATTAAATATTAATAATAAAAAAGTGCATTTTACACGTGTATACTCTCGTCATGGGCGCGAGTATTGAATCATCGGAAAATATGCGCGGAAATTTGTGGTTCGAATCATGGGTGTGCGTTAATTTTTCCCAATCAACGCCATCTAATGATGGCGCATTGAACTTTCAAGTTCAACGACATTCGTGTTTATTTTCATAAGTGCAGATATGGTAAACATTTTAATTAACAGTTTTATTTTAATCGACTATCTGAGGAGCGTGACCGTGTCTGTGGAATAATATAATGCATCGGTTATCATTTTACCAATAAGCACTGCAGTAGTTTTAATACTGAAAGCTTTTCTTAATATAAAATACAATTTTTAAAAATGATAAAATATATATGTAAAACTATTTTACTTTTAAAAATACATACTTTTTATATAAAAGTTTATTATTATTAAGGTGAATGTTCGTCCATATACACTGTGGAGCTGGAGCACCCCCGACAAATTAAGGAAAATATATTTCTATTTAATAATTTATGTGTCTTATGTATTTAGTGGATAAGGGGCAGCCGCGGGGTGAAGGGGGGAGGGTTAACCGATCTGTCATGTTGTGTAAAATAGGATATTGAATTCGATGCAGATTATGTCCGTTAATTATTTTTAGCTTTAACCGAATTTTTGTCCGATGTTCCAATATTGGAACATTTTGTTTTTTTATCGCCACTCTAATATCCATTGACGAATATAAATTGAGATTGCGTCAGTCGATAGCCGCCAAGGGAGAGGAGAGTCTGATGCAGTCATTTTCAAGTTCGAACTTAAAGAAGTGAGCAGTGTTTTTTTTAAAGCATAATTGACATTCAACAAGAAATGTCATCAAATTAATTATAATTTATTGTTGTTGGAATTCACACTGTTTATCACAGTCGTTAATTGTTTAGATGTAAACGTTTGTCTTATTTAAATTTCATTCCAATTTCATTTCATGCCATTAAATAAAAAAAATAAAATCCAATAATTTTGAGAGAAAAGTATCGGGCAAAAATGGTTCAAGCATGATACATGATCCATGCATGTATGCTATCGCAGAGAGCGCTCCCTGACTGCATTATGAGCGGGGCAAAAAATTAATTCGTGTCAAAACAGTATACATTTAAAAAACCACTGCCATAACGGAAAGCATAAAAAAATGTTAGTTAAGCTGGAAAGTACTATAGATCTTGGGGCATTATATTCCATAATTTACAACACAAACCGAGCACAATGAATCGGTTAATTTAACCTTTGAACCGCTAGAGAAATTTACATAATTATGTCCCATAAGCGAATAAATTTACAAATGCAAAAATGTAGCAAAAACTCGAATTCATCAACGAAACTTAACCCTTTGCACTCCAAAGGTTTTTTCAAAAAGTTTCTACCAGCTCCAAGCA